>RJWM01029456.1:0-24464 GCA_004363535.1 Dasyprocta punctata
TACCTGGTGTTTTACTAGGCAAGAATTTTTCTCTGCCAAAGAGGAATTGGGCTACATGTGCGACAGCAAATGTAACTCCATTTTGTAACCAGACTTCCATTTTGTCCTGTACAAACGAACTATTTTTGACCCAGTTTATTCTCTGTACATCTGGCTGATGCATGCAGCCTCAAGATCCTTATTCCCACAAACTTTACATCCTGCTTTGCAAAATATTTGGTCTGTTACCCAGAAACGGGTGTTTGACCTAATGATGAGGTAGTAGCTTTTACCCAGGACTGCGCCTTACGCTGACCTGTAAAACCCTCGGGGTCAACATCTCCAACCACACGGGTCGGGTGCCGTCCTCCAACTAGTGAAGCTTGCTTGCCTTGCTCTCGGCCTCTGTGGGTGATTCTCTGCATTTGCCGCAGCACATGTAAGGAAAATTCTTCACAACCATCGACAACACAAACAGCTCAATTCTCATTCAGAAATGCATATAATACACTAAAATAAATACCTGGAAGTTGACTATGGCCAGGTCTTGCCTCAAGGAACAGGCATTTGCTCATCACTGAAATGTTTCTGACGCCTGGGTTAAAAGGCAGCACCTTGTCACCAAAACACAGAGACAGTCCTGGGAACAGATGGTGTGCCACGGCGCTGGGATAGATGCTTCATACAGTCCTCTTTCAGTTTTCTGTGGTCGGGTCAGGATCATGCATGGAAACAAATAAGAATCATGAAAAAGTATTGTTTGGTTCAAAGAGTATGAGATTACTGCCCATATTCAAACAACACCATGAACAGGATAAAGGACTTTTCCAGTTTAAGGGCATAGCTTCACACTGCAGAGGAGGCAGCTACCATGAGGTTAGTTATCGGTGCTCTAAAGGCCCAATTATCCGGTTCTTTTGCCAAATATCCACAGTGAAACCATGCTCCTACTCTGAAGCGCAAAGAGTGGCACCATTGCTTGGCTGCGCAGATGGAGATAGCCTCTAGTGTGCAACTGGTTTGGGCAGAGGCGCATCGAACCAAATCTAATAGCTCAAGGAACTTCCCTTTCTAGAAGTCAAAGGGGGCACCTGAGCAGCTTGTATTGCAAGGCAAGACACAGATATCAAAAAGCATCCCTTCATTGGCTTATATTTATTCCAAATAATGAATCTTGTAATTCAAGTATTGTAACCCCTTTTCTAGTCCTCCTCATGTTCCAAAAAGTTATATTTGTAATCCCATTGAGATGTTATTGGAATCCTGGAAAATTAATTCCAGTCTGCCACCTCTAATGCAACCCACAGCAAGAGTAAACACACCAAGACATATTCAAAGTTAAGGGCAGCCAAGGGAACCTACGCCTGATCCAAGTGAGGATAAGCAGGCAAAGGCCTTGATCCAAGGCCTCTCCCAGAATTTATTATCTTGTGAAGAAGGGCGTGGCTTGAGGATGAGTGACAGGGAGGGTGGCGGGACCTCCATGAGTAACCTGAGCTGACTAGCCAATGGGGAGTAAAGCATCTTTGCAAAATGCAAGGAGTATTATACCACAGAAGGATCTGTTTGCATAAATCAATTAAGGTGGCACTTGAATTGTATTAGGAGGGCCGGGGATTTAGCTCAGTGGCCTAAGTGCCTGCCTGGCAGGTTCGAGGTTGTGAATTCATTCCCTGGTACCAAAAAAAAAAAAAAAAAAAAGTGACCTGAATTGTATTAGGAGGCTATTGCTTCGGTTTCTGACATGCAAACCTTTGTGCCCTGGGGAGTCACATCCTCTTACTTTGAGTCTTGTACCCAGCTGACATTCCTGGAGCTGAGTGGCTCTGCCATCCCACTGCCCTTCAATCTTTTACAGAAAGCACTATGCAAGCAAACAGGAAATTGTCAGTTGGCCTAAAAGATTGCATACTAGTACCTTAGCTGTCCTTATTTGCATCCCTTAGAGCCAATTGAAGGAAGGAGGGAATAGCATAGCCTGCTCTGTGCATATCAGTAGATGGAAATAAGCCTTGATGTAATAGTGTTGCAGCAATCGTTCTGCAATCAAGGTGAGTCACTCAAATTGTCTCCCACAGGCTTGGCCACTAGCTTCAGTCTGAAGGCCCCATATGACTTCAGCTGAATGCTCAATGTTACCTGAGCAGGTGCAACTTTGGATTCTACACACAGTCTACGGGCTTTTAAACTGCGATTTAATTAAACTTGCCCCAGGTTGCTAAGCATGGTAAATGGTATCCCAGACGGCAGTCTGAAGGCCTAAATCTGTGTCCGTGGGGAAGGGACGGTGCACAAGTAGTATCAGGACAGGTGGCTGAGTGGGGTCCTGGTGAGCTGCTCCTGGCCGGAAATGACAGAGACAGGCCCAGTGCGAGTTAAACACACATTATTCACTGAACACCTGGAGGCCCTCTGGAAACCTGATCCCGAGAGGAAGATGTGCCCAGGAAGGAGCTAGGGCTGGAGACAGGACAGTTCTGCTCCTCTAGTCCCCAGCAAGCTTCTCCCTGGGCCGCATTCACCCTTTCACCCGCTGGGGTGCAGCCTCCTGTTACGAATGGCTTTCATCTTTTCAAATGGTTGAAAAATATCAAAAGAAGATTTATTTTCTGACACATAAAAATTCATGAAATTCAAAGTTGAGTGTCAAATAAAGTTTCCAGGGCCACAGTCACACCCGTGTGCTTCCTCCCGTTGACCCTGGATGCTTCCAGAGTGCGAGGGCAGGGCCGGTGGTCACCGCAGAGAACCGCCCAGCGATGCACGGCCTCCCGCTGTAGAGAAAGAGCACGCCAGTCCCCACCCGCACGTCTCCTGGAAACCGAGCCTCTCCCTCTGTCTGTAGCTCTGAAGGAACAGCCTGTTCAGGAGGTGCCCCGTGCACGGCCAAGTGAGTGTGCTTGTTGCAGGCTCTTTTCTCACGTGAAATTCAGATGAGGAAGAGAAAACAGAAAGGAAAGGGCTGACACTCGATCACTGTTCTCATAAGCGTAATGAAATCATGACCAGGACAAGGACGGAAATGGCCAGCCTCGCATCCCCTGCAAGGGGCACTGGCCGCCCAGCGGGGCCAAGGTTGGGGCTCGGTTAACTAAGGCCAAGTGACCGGGACGTAGAAGGCCGGTTCTAGAGCTGCAAGACCCAGGGGAGTGACGTGGAGCCAAGGCCAGAGAAGACCAGAGCACACACAGGTGCATCTCCACGACTCCACGACTCAGTGTTTCCAGAAGGGGCTGCAGACTGACGCTGAGGTCAGATTTCAGGGGACTACAATTCCCCCACTGTTTGACCTGCTATTCTGGGGAATCCCAATCTTTTACAGCCATTTTAACTTCACGTTTTGTTCTCCTCGTCTTTACTTGCATTTGAAGCAACCTACATTTTTGGTTGACTTAAAAAGTCTATTTGAAAAAATACTCTGTTTTTTAATCCAAGATAAAATAAACCAATAGGTGTATAACTTAAAATAGCATGCGCATTTTATAGGAAAGAAAAATGAAATGTTTCCAAACCAATCTGTTCAAATAGAATTGTTTCTGCCCAGTGACTCCCTTCAAAGTGTACTTTTTATTTTTTTTTTTAATCTTTTTAAGTGTTGAAAGAAACCTAGCAAGTCATTGCTGCTATTTGGAAATGTCAGTGTCTCTAGCTTCATTTCCTTGCTCTCAACAGTCATAAATACCACACCATACACAGACACACACATAGCCATCCTCAAACCACAAACACACAGCACATGCATACCACAAACACACATACCTCCAGCATATCCACACATACTCAAGACACACACACACACCCCCACATCACACCCCCAAACACATATATCATCATAGACACGCACCATGCACCACACACCATACATCTAGACACACTTGAACCATGAAGGATATAAACACCCCACACCCCACACAAACACACCCACATATTCACACTACAAAGACACATGCACGCATACCACACACTACATACTCCCACACACATGCACACACCACACACATATCACAAACCGTCATTACACCATTCCACCCATGCATATCCCACACATACAACTTACATAGATCACACTACATGCCATGCCACACCTCAGACACAAAAGTTCACAACATACATCACACACATACACACCACACGTGTAAACATCATCGTGAACCCCATGGATGTATGCCACACACCACACCACTTACACAGCACCACATGCAGGCTGCCTGTGTGCCCCAACGTTGCACACACGCTCTCCAGCACATATCGTGGCGTAGTTGCGCATATGTACATCTTGGTTCTTTTGCACAGACAGACGGAGAGGCATGATAGCCGGAGGTGGCGCAGAAGGAATTTAGGAGGAGTTAGGCCTTGGGCTGGTAGCTGTGCTAGGAAGAGAGGAGGTGTTACACCCATCGCTTCCCTACTGCAGCACACAGACACACGGCCTCAAGGGTGGGACACACGTCTCAGGGCTCACCGGGAGGACTGCAGCCCCTGCGGGATGGCCAGGTGTCTCAGAAGGTGGCCCTGACCCTGTCTCTACCCAGGGGCTCCAGCTGCAGCCTCACCGTGGGATGAAGCGGCAAAGCTCCAGTTCAGATGTGGTTTCCCGAAGCTCCGCCGACCACTAGGCCTGGAGGCGCCTGCTCACCGTACTGGGTTTGCCCCTCTCCTGGTGGCCATGCTGCCCCCCGACCTGTTGCAGTGGATCCGTGAGCCTCCCCATCCTCTGAGGGGCTCTTGCCACACGGAGACTGCACCCACCTCTACCCTGTGGGGATTCATGGCATTCGACAGGGATCCCAGACTTGAACAGATCCAAGCAGAGGGGCCTCAGTGTGAGCAGGCAGCGGGCAGGCACGGGGGGCAGCCCAGGAGGGCCCAGCCCCGCCTGAGGTCTGCAAGTCGCAAATCACCCTGGAAATGCAGTCACCTCCCCACCTGTCACCCCTTCCTGGCTGTCTTTTCTCATAAACGCCCTGTGTAATTTCTACTTATTTATTATGTATTATCCTCTGCTGTAGAATGCAACCTCCACAAGAGCAGCATTTCATCCTGCTCACAGATGCATGCCCAGACAGACTTGGCATTCACTAGGTACTTAGTTAGTATTTATCGGCAGAAACAAAAGAGAGCATTGAAATCAGACTAAATGCCTAGATGAAAAACACGAGCCCTGGGAAGCTAAGCCTCCTGCCTAACTCTTCCCAGCATCTGCCAGTGCTCCAGCGCTGGGTGCTCCTCAGACAGACCCAGGAGAAGCTAGGGATGAGCTGGTTGTCAATGTGATGCTCCAAGCCACTGGGCACTGTGGCAGCTGATATCCCTGGGGGAAGAGCAACCAGAGCGTTTGCAAGAGCTTTGCAGGACTCTCACCTTGAAAATCTCTCTGCAACAGAAATACTGAGAATCGCTTTTGATTCTTTTGCCTTTGATATGGTGATGTCTGCATGATGTTTTCCTGGTGTTTTAAATAGCCACAGGCAGAAGGCCCCACTGCATTTGCTATGTAGTATGTTGAAGAGCCTCAGACCCTGGCGTTTGTCTGACGCCGCCACCTCTGTCAGAATTAAGCCTTCTCTCTCACAGGAAGTCATACACATGGTGAGGCCTCTGGGTTTGCACAGCCTGGGAAGGTATGTGGTGGGCAGCTTCCCAAGCCCTGGATGGCCCTGAGCGCACACACCCACAACATGGGCATTGTCTGTAAGACCGTGGCAGACTCATTGGTCACAGAAGCATGTAGCCAGAGGACAGACCTGTGCCTCCACCCCAAAGATGGAGCCAGTGAGTGAAGAGTCCCTGGGGAGGTCCTCAGGGAGACAGATGCAGAGTGATCCAGCATCTTGTGCTCCTCTGGCCTTCTACTCCAGACTGTCAAAGGCTATCTTCCTTTTCACTCTCCTTTTTTATCATTCATTCACTACTGGTCATGCATGACTCTGGATGCCCAGACACAGAGAGGGGACATTGGTTCTGTTCTTTCTTACCTGGTATACAGGTACAGGGAAGGACCTCAAGTCATTGCCAAAAACTGCAGCACACTGAGTCAGAGAGACACGAGCAACGCTCTGTGGAAGAGGGTGCAGCCCCAGAGAAAGAACTCACTCAGTGCCTGGCGAGGCTGGTGTAGAAGCTGAACCTTGAGAGATGAGGCGGAAGGCTGTGCTGAGCAGGAGCTGTTCGTTACAGGGCTGGTGGCATGGATAGGTCAGGTGTAGCAAAGCTCCACCCTCCAGCTGGTACTGAGGGGCAGTCGCATCCATAGGAGGGCCCCTCCGCTAGTCAGCCTTCCTGCGGCCGGGATGCAATGCTCCACCTCCACAACTTAGAGGAGAGTTTCAATTTGGCTCACGGTTTGGGGGAATTCAGCCCATGCTCAGCTGGCTCCGAGGCAGGAATACCATGGCAGAAAGGAGTAAACCTGCTCAGTTTAGAAAGGAATGAAAGCAGAGCAGGGGACAGTACCAGAGAGGTGGGGGACCAGGTTATAGCACTTCCATGACCCACTTGGACATGGGCAGGTCCCAAAGCTACGCAACTGATATTCCACCCTTACTGCCTTGGCACTTGTGTTCCAGAGGCAGACAGTGCTCTGCCAGCAATACTAGCTGGGAAATTCAGAGCCCAGTGACATTCAGTGAGCTGTTCTTTCTCCTGGTGCTGTAGAGGCACAGTTATAAAAATAGTAAAGGCACAGTTGTAGAATAGTAAACTTATACATATGCTATAGTGAGGTAAAAATCAGCTAGCAGCCTCTGCCTATGCTCCTGCTGCCTGTCACATAATCACCCTGCCAAACTCCGTCAGCCTTGACAGTCTGAGTCCTGCTGCTTTCCTTCTGACAATGCGCTGGGTCAGTTTGGCTATGTCCAGCTTGTGTTTTCCTTCGTTAAAAGAGTATACGTTGTCTCCAGCTTGCTTCAAGGTCTTCGTATGGGGCAATGTGGCTCAGTCAAGGACACCCTTCACTTTGCTTGCTCCGCTTGGACCCCTCTCCTGTCCCCAGGATGATCCTACATCACGGTAAACAATTCCTTTTAAGTACATCTATTTAGAACTAGCTTGCCTGACAGTATGTGACTTAATCCATGGAACCAGTCATGTACTAACCTGCCAGCAGCCTTGTACTTCCTGATGGCAAACTGTACTTAAACTGAACTCAAAGCCAACTGGTGGCTGGCGATTTGAACTAAGTTATAGTCCCCCAGCCCACGAGCATAAGATCAATAAAGTTGCCTTCTAGATTCCTCAGTGCAGAGTCTTCCATTCAGTTTGATATTGGTTTTTCTGCAACGGTATGATTTCCTAGTACTTTCTGCATTTCATCACAGAAGCTCTCACAGGGGGTCACAGGGCCGACACAGAAGGGGCATCCCTGTTCACTCTAGGATGAACGTACCTTTACCCAGGTCCTAACATGGCTGTTTCAGTGGGACACTAAAACACAAATCCAGATTACAGTGAATCCAAATGACCAAATGTAAATGCCATTTTTAAATCTAATCACTAGGGAAGGGACAGAGAAATGGCCGGTCACAAGATGAATAGCCAGATTATGCATGCCTAGGGAGAAGACAGAGCTAGGAAGGGGCAGCGGTGTGAGGAACAGGCTAGAGATGGAAGACAGCAGAGGGACAGCTCAGGGGCGAGCACCCAGCAGGGTGGGGGCTAGTGGGATGGGGCCACAGGCTTCGGGACTGTTGATGTGGAGCCGACTCTCCCCAGAAGCCGTGGACAGGATGGTTAAGCTCTCTGTGGCTGCAGTCACGGCTCACAGATTGCCACACTGAAGATTTGTGAAGATGAGTTAAGTCATTGCACTTGAGGTACTCGAAGCAATGTCTTGGCTCAGGCTGTTGCGGGAGGGCTGGGAAGGTGGTGGACCGGGAAGGAGGGGTGACACGGCAGCAATCGGAGGCTGTGAGAGCAGCCTCTGCCTGCTGGAGCCGAAGGGAAAGGCAGCTACAGCAGGGGGCGTTGCATCCGGTAGATGGGAGCGGGGCTCAGGGGCAGAGACCGCTGGGAGCTGGGCTGCCCCCCACCCCAGGAAGGAGCTGGTGACCTGGGAGGTGACAAAACGGCACCTGGGTGACAGCCTAGCCATTCCCGCGGTGGGTGGGGCTGTCTACTTTGACGATGTAATATTTACTGCCGAGTGGCTTCTGTGTGTACCACTACCCAAATAACGATACAGGATTATTGCAAAAGAAGATTTGCATTTTTACACATTCCAGTGAAATGCTCAGAGGAGTACTAGAGTGTTCAGGTGTATCCTTCCAGAATTTGTTTTGAAAATATTGAACTATACTGTATTATTTTTAACCTCCAACACAGAAATTATACATATTTATAGGGTACTGTATGATGTTTTCACACAGGTGTACATAGCATAATGGTTAAATCAGGATGAACCTACCCCCGAAACACATCATTTCTTTGTCGTGAAAACATTTAAAATCTTATCTTCTAGCTCAAGAATAAACATGTATTATTGTTTTTCTATAGTCACCCTATCATGTGATAGTACCCCAAACTTTTTTAATCCTCGGGATGGGGATTGAAGCCAGGGCTCTGGGCACAACAGAATTTCCCACTTGCCAGCTAGTACTTAGTTCCCGTTAATCACCATTTTTATACTCTATCATTTTGGGGGTTTATTTTCTCTTGTATCTGTGTGGTTTTGGGAACTGAACCCAGAGTCTTGCTCGTGGTAGGCTGGTGTCCTACTTGTAAGCTACATTCTCAGCCCCTTTTTATATTTAATTTTGAGACAAGGTCTCACTGCAATTGTTCAGGCTGGTCTCAAACTTTTTATCATCTTGTCTCAGCCTCCAGAGTAACTGGGATTCAGGCAGGTGTCACCAGGCCCTGCACACTACTCTTTTTCAGCATTTTGGATCACTCAGTGTTAAGACTGACTTTTCTGTAGACATTTTGCCCTTGCAGTGTTACCCACTAGTTAATAGAATTCATGCAGTGACGTTTGGTCAGACAGAAGTGGCTTCCAGCTTTTCTCTAGTATTGGTGTGTGGTGCTGAACACTTTGATCAGAATTCCTTGATCTTGGTCTGGCTGTTTTCAGGGGGAAGTTTCCAGAAGTGGTTAAGTGGACCAAAAAGATGCATATTTTGATGCTCGAGTAGATTTTGCCAACTTTGTCTTGAAGCATGCCATTATTTGCCCCCTCAACAACAGAGCATATTGTATAGTTCTCTGTTGTCTCTGCCAATTTCACAAGATGATTGAAAAAAGTCTTCTCAGAATAGCTCCAATAAACATAGAGGGTGAGCTTACCATTGTTCCTTTCAGAGAGAAAGAAAAACAAAACGAGAAGCTCGGTGAGACTGAGGACTTAATGTCTTGCGGCTCTAGAGCCTGAGCCCACCCAAGCCTTGTCCTCTCCACTGTGCCTTGAGCTTGGGGCCTCCTAAGGGGACCTGCCCACATTTGGAATTTGGGCCTTTTAGCACTGACCAGTACCTCAGCGTTTCCCCTGACGCTGAAAGGGATTAATTTTTGTCTTTTTACTTTTTTTCTTTTCCTTTTGTACTGCATATTTGTTCCTTCCCTTCTTCCCCTTAGCTTGCCTGTAACTTTGATTATTCAAGCACCTTCCATCTGGGAGAAGCAATGAAGCTGGCTTTTATTGCATGCTTGCGAACTATCAGGCACAGTTCCACATTCACAAGAGAAAACTTTACTGCTCTGTTCAGAGGGGATTTAAATGCATGCTCCCCCCTGCCATGGTTCCATACTTACATTTTAGCTTTGCCGATTTATCTTCTCTTGAGAAGATGCTGTCCCTCTCTGCGGTCAGGACTCAGGTCCCTGGGCTCGGACCTCTCAGTTCCTGGGGCACAGGGTGGAGGTCATCCCTGGTCACGGCCACAGGGATCTAAGCTACATTTGGGGATAAGGGAAAACAGACCATGCTCAAGGCCTGTCCAAGTTGGTGGAGTCCCCTGTGAACTGGAAATGCAAAATAAGCTGAAGATCCTTCTTGTTAACGATTTCCAATCTTGTCTTGGAGGCAAATTTTTCTTGTTGGGGCCCCAAATGCAAGCGCACAGATAACTGTCATACAGAATAGGGAGATGGGTGGAGGTAGGAGGTGGCCTCTAAAGCCAGAGAGAGGGTTCCAGGCAGGAGCTTCTCCAGGGAGACAAGTGGGACCTCAGCACAGAGAGGCCCCCCACTCCTACCGCTTCCCTGCAGATTTGGACCAGGGTGCAGGGAAGAGGGCACAAACCTGGAGCCAACCGGAAGCCGGAAGAGGAAAGAATATTTCTTATTTTACTAGATCGCAAGGCCAGGAAGAGAAGGTAGGGACGCCGGGGGGGCCTTGCATTGAAATGCTGATGTTGCTACTTGGAGCAAAGAGCGCAGTGCACACCTCACAGGGTCCGGGAGAGCTGCAGAGGGAGATGTGTGCAGAGAGCCTGCAGCAGGAGAGCGGCCTCAGTGACTGCTTTGACCTAACCGGGAGCCACATGTAATCAGGTGTGCAAAGCTCACCGTTTTGGAAGCAGGCACTCTCACCTCCAGAAGCTCCAGGGCAAGGTTAGGAAGCACTGAATCTCTGCGGCCTTTAGACTTCTCACTAGGGTAACTAGCAATGCTTCCTTGGGACAGGACTGGGTGGGGATGACCTCTGCGGAGGGAGAAGCCTTTCCTGTGGGCAGAGGACACACTGAGACCATCCCTCTTGGGATCCCCGAGCGGACACTGCTAGAACCCTTCACGCTGCATCCCCTCCCATGTGAAATCACAGACCTCTCTGAGGGTCGTCAGGGCTGGGTGCACTGACCCTCCCCCTGTGTCTCCTGCCAAATACTTGATAGACACCCAGTTTCACCCACCTGCTTGGGAGGATTGAGATGTCAATACCAGCAACAGTAAAAGGTGCTTTCTGGCTTATTAAGCCGGCACGAGCAGGGCTTCTGTGAGGAGCAGGTGGCCGCTGGCGCTGCTGCTCCCATGGTAACCCCGCCTGTGGCCAGTCTGCTGGGCGAACTCTGTCCCCTGCACTGAAAGAAGCAAGAAACCTGCCTGCCAGCATTGGTAACCGAACGAGCAGGTGACAGCCCATCTCCAAGGATGGTCACCCGTGGCCTGCGCCCTCAGCCACCTGCTGAAGTCCACGAGTTACCTGTGATGACTGCTACAGAGTTGATTGAGTGGAAAAGCTAGTAGGGAACAAAGAAAATGACGTTTACTTGGGACTAATTAGGATTTCAACCCAGGAAAACACAAACTCAAGCGATCTTAAAAATGTGCTCCAAGGCCACACAGAGCAGCAGCAGTGTTTAGTGCTGTGAACAGCAAGGAGGCTGGGAATCTCAGCGCTTGCTAGTCAGGAATCACGATTGGCGCTCACTCACAAAAACGCGACTGTCAGAAAGGGACCCAGTGAGTCTCCGTCTTGGCAGTTCAAGGGAATTGGTTTGTTGTACAGAAGGGCAGAGGGCTAACAATCTTTCAGGACACCACGAGTTTGGCTTCCCCAGGGGGAGCGAGCGAGACCATAGCCTGTGGCCGGTTCTGAGATCCGGTTAACAAGAGCCTCCTGACTCCAATGTAAAGTACCCCAACCAGTGCTCCTCTGCTCTGATTTTCTTCCTTGACAGCAGTCAATATTACCTAAAAACTTTTCTCTTTCTCCACTAAAATAAAAGTGAATAAAATCTATGGAGTCAGGTATGGCGGCACATGACAATAATCCCAGCACCCTCAGAGGCAGAGGCAAGAAGATTGCAAGTTCAAGCCCAGCCTGGGCAACTTAGCAATTGAGTGGGAGCCTGTCTCAAAATTTAAAAAAACCTCAGTGCAGAGCCCCAGGTTCAATCCCTGGTACCACAAAGGGAAAATATGTTACCTCTGATGTTACTGCAGTTTGTCAAAATTCTTTTCTTCCTAAAAATTTCTGCAGAGGTCTAGTGGAAGTACAAGTAACTATCTAGGAACTTCCATCCACAGATACCAACTTTGATAATGTGTGTGTGTGTGTGTGTGTGTGTGCACGCGCGCGTGCATGCGTGTGTGTGCGTGTGTGCGATCCCAAGGTAATAAGGATTGAATCCAGGCCTCATATGTCCTGGGCAAGCTTGCTACATCCTTAGCTACATCCACAACCCTTAAAGCAGTTTATTTTTTAATTTTAAAATTTTTTACTTCGAGACAGAGTGTCAATGATCTGCCCAGGCTGGCCTTAAACTTGTACTCTTCCTACTACAACCTCATGAGTAGCTGGGATGACAGGTCTAGGTCAGCACACCAGGCTAATTCAGAATAAATTTTAAGTTAGAACATCCATTGAGTTTATTTGCTAGCCAAAAAATGTTTCCTTTCTTATTCAAAACCTCCTTGAGGTTCATTCTACCTGTGTACATACTCAAACTAATATTCAACCTACATGAGTAAGAGAAAAAAACGCATGTATGTGTGAGCAGATGCTTTCAAGTGCACTGAAAGAAACAGATCTACTTTTCAGGTTGTCCTGGTGGGTTTCTGAGATCATCAGGGAAGTAACAAAGTCTAGATGGAAAAATGCTTTTCTTTCTTTTTTTTTTTTAATTTTAAAAAGCAAAACAGAGAAAAGGGTAGAAATAATACAGAATTTCAAAAAAAAAACCAGTAAGAAATCAACACTAGTTAATATATTGCATATTGTTATCTTAGAAGTAGTTGTTCAAGTTACAAGATCTAAGCATAAAAAATGATCAGACAATCAATGACAGCACAAACTATTCTTTTTGAAAGGGAAAGAAAGTGCTCAAAAGGAAAGAACAGCTGGGATAGGGGAAAGGAGAAATGGAAGAAAGGAAAAGATTATATGTATGCAGGTATGCACATATAACTGTCTGTATGTATAAGTGTGCAAGATAGACAACTATACTACTAATTCTCTGCTAGCTCATTGAAAAATGCATTTCTTCAGAGCTTCAACTGGGGAAAATGGAAGAGTTCTAGAAATGAGTGGTGGTGACAGTTACACAACAGTGTGAACGTACTCAGCTTCACTGACCTGTTTGTCCACTTAAAAACAGTTGAAGAATGTTTTGGCACATGACCCAGCTGTCCCACGTCTGAGCACACACCAAAGGAAACAGGTTCTGCGTACCAGAGACCCAGCGCACCGCCATACACACTGTGCCACTTTCATCACGGCAAAGACACAAAGCCCCCGCCAGGCCCGTTCCCAAGGGAGTGGAGGAGGAAACTGTGTCACTTACACCAGATGGAGTATACTCAGCCATAAACAAGAATGAAATCCTGTAATTTGCGCTGAAATTGGTAGAACTGGAAGACATCATTTTAAGTGAAATAAAGGAGACACAGAAAAGCAAGTATATTTTTTTCTTAAATGGAAATTGGCAAAGTTAACCTGAAAGTAAAATAATAATTGCTGGAGGATGGGAGGGTGTGCGGGGGGCAGTTTAAGGGAGGTTGGATTTGATCAGTGCAGGCTGTACCTATGTATCAAATACCACATGGCACCCAATTAAGATGTACAATTAATATGTGTTAATAAACATGACATTGCAAAAAACCTTAGAGCTCATCAAATATGGAAATGATACATGTTTGAGATGCAAATGCAAGTCAGCCTGATTTGATCACTATATGTTGTATACACGTATTGAATTATTGCACTGTATCTCAGTTGTGTTCAAAGTATTATCAATTAAAAATTTAAAAAGAATTTTAGTGATCTAATAATTAAAAGCAATTTAACAGTCTGGTCTCCTGATCACCCTGTTTAAACTGTTGGCACCACCAGTTACTCAACAGCATATCATCTTTTTCATTCAGTTCATAAAACTTATCCATAATAATTTTAAAGCATATTGAAAAGTCTTTTATTTTAAAATACATTTAGCATTTAGCACAGTTTTAAAAAGAAGTAAATGTATTTCTTCAGACTTTGATACATTGAAGGCTGAAAGTTTTTCATTTACTTCTAAATTTGGAAGCCGGGATTTCTCAGTGGGCCCCACGCACGCAGATATTCTTCTGTCCCTAATTCCTCCCGGTTGGGCCTGATGCCAGCTGCCGCTTTTCCACGCATAGCATTTTCATCTGTGCAAAGTTAAACTTGGAAAGAACAGCACGATGCGCCCATCCTGCGGTGGGGTTTCCAGGTGGCGTTTGTCGATGTTGTTTTGTTTGTTCTCTTTTTCTGTAGTGCTGGGGGTGGAACCCATGGCCCCATGCATGCTGGCAAGTGCTCTAGCCCTGTGCTAGATCCTCAGTCCCTCCATGCAGCATTGCTTACATCCTGCTTTCTTTTTGCAGTCAAATTTGTGTTAAATGTAACACATTTCAGTGAGACCCGCTGAGGCCACAGAGATAAAAAGGTCCCACGATGACATGGTGTGTCTGGGCCCCAGGAACCGCAGGACTACCACCCTCCAGCTCTCCGCAGTTTCCTGGTCCCCAGCAGCCCCTCCTGCCAGGCACGGTCTGGGAGGGCAGGACTGGCATACCGGGGGAAGGGTGGTTCTGACGGCCCACACAGGCTTGCACCGGAGCCCACCCAGCCCTGGACTCAGCCCAGGCCCCAAGGCAGATCCTGTTGGGAAAGTTAAACAGAAACTCACAGCCATCTGTATCCCTACTTGCTAGCTGCTGGTTCTTTTGTAAATAATGAAGAATTTACAACTCTCAAGAAAATCACCCCTTGAAAGCTTTTCTGATCAAGGATATGTCATAAAGAAAGCAACTGGAAGCTGGGTGATATCTTCCTGCTCATAGTTTTACCTAACCACTAATCTTATGAAAAACTGAAGTTTGCTCTAAGATAAGAAAACCAGGCCATGGTGCATAAGATACTACATCCTGGGAAGGGACCACTAGGACAGAACCTCAGTCATAAAGCAGTCGGGAGACCCTTAGTACCAACGGCGCTAGTTAGTGTCTTGTTTTATTCTTTCCTATGCATATGGTTATAAAACGAATTGTGAGACCTTGAGAGATTGCTGTTTTAATTATGACTTGCTTCGTACCTGTTAGTGAAAACTGTTTGTTTCATGCATAAACACACACACACACAAAAAAAACTGAATTGTACACTCAGTAAATTGTCAACTGAGTTGGTTTGACTTGAGTTTCAGCCTTTTCTCTGTGGCTGGTTACAGAAACAAACTTTCTTCTCTCTCAGACAGTCTGCCTCTTGATTTATTGGCTTCCAGGGAAGCAGCCAGACGGTTTTCTGGTAGAAATGCGCCCTCTGGTTTCCGGCAGCCTAGGCCCACTGTGCTTGATTCCATACGTTGCACAAACCAAGCCCCCAGGCGGGCGCTCTGCGTGCCGGAGCCCCCTCTGCGTGCGGGTGCGTCCTTTCGGGTCCTCTCGTCCACGGCGCTGCGCTACTCCATTGTGCGAACGCTTCACGAGGTATTTATCCGGACAGACACCGGGCGCTTCCCAGCTGGGGCTGCCATTGCAGCGCTCCTCTGAACATTCTGTACATCTCCAGAGAATACAAGCGCGTCGCTGTTTGTAATATCATTGGATAACAGTTAAGTCCCTGACCCCCACCTTGTCTTTTCTTTTTATGGAAGCTCAGTGTAGATTTTGTTTGGATTAGTCTCCTTAGTGCCCTAGACAGCTGTGGCCTGATTTTATCTTTCTTGGTTTCCTAGTTACTGAGGGGAAAAAAATGTTCGCATTGCAATCACATTCCCTCAAGTATATTTCTAGCAGTTCAATATTAGATCTAAATATAAATTTTGAAGCACAGAAGCCAATTCCTAATAGAATAAATCTTAACCAACTGTTCCCAGTGCTTGATGAGGTCATCCAGAGATGCAGCCCCAGTGGTGAACTGGGTGCAGCCATCGTTCACACATCCCACGGAAGGCCGCCGCCCCCGACGAGCTGGCATCAGGGAACGGCCTGGACGCCACCAGGAGCCGCTGCGTCACTGCTCTCCCGGTGGGCACCTGCCAGGGAGGGAAGCGTTAGGGTGACAGTGCCCCGCCTCTCCCTCACTCATTCCCCCATGACAAGGAGGGATTATGTGCCTGAGAGGCCACAGCCCCTTCCGCAGGGCAGACCTGTGCCGCCACGGTTTTGGAGAGGAGGAAAAGCTGTTCTAGCTTCTCTGCTTCATTCTGGGCCTGAGCAGCTCAGGCGGCTTCTGCCTGGGGGCAGAGAGACCGTCAGGGCAGCTCCGCCTTCCTGAAATGCAGCCTCCAGGGAGGGAAACTGCAAGGTTCTTCGGGATGGCAGAGAGGCAGCACCAGACCCCTTCCTCAGCAGCCGCCAGCCCCAGGGAGCCATCTCTGGACACCCTCCACCTCTCCTGTCCCAGTGACCCCTCAGTCCCTCCTCTTCCAGCTCACCTGTCTGACCCAGCAGTTGTTTTGTTACAGAACTCTGCCCGAGGCCCATTTGGACAAGATGAATGCATGATGTTTTGCCCAAGATGGCCCCCGCCTTGCTCAATGCATCTCACCCTCAGCTCGCCACCACGTCCTCCACTACTTTCCTCTAGCTCACCCCAGCACCCAAAACCTTCCTGCCTTTTGTTTCGGCAGAATTGAACAGCTCCTTTTAGGATATCCTGACTAAATCTGTCATTATCTCTTTAATTTTGCCTGATGCAATTTTTTTATGTAAATTAGAAGTTTTATTTTATCACCCCTTTTCATAAATCAAGCCAAAATATATCTTGGACTTTTACAGTATCATATAATGCACCACAGGAGGAAGAATCATGTTCTTGTTTTCAGAAATAATCATCTCATTAGAAAACTAGGATGCAGCTAAATAAGAAATAAAATATTGACCTTTCCAAAATTGTGCTATATAAAAAAATAAATCTTCAGGTTCTTTCTATAATTTCTTGTTTTTGTTTTTTTATTTTAAAAGCAAAACCAAAAAAAGGATAAAAATGATAATTTCAAAAAAATAGGAAATTAACACTTGTTAGTATATTGCATATTTTTATCTTTAAAGTTGTTGCTCAGATGCAATTTTTGAGAATGGTTTCATAGCCAGATCTCCTGAAGGACAGCCAAATACCCTCTATCCCCCATTATTTCATTGAAATATTATCCCCATGAGTCTGAAAAGCTCCACAGCTTTGTACCCAATCTTACTAGACACAGGCCTTGAGCACCCATCAGCCCAACTGCCTCTGCAGCCCCAGCCTCTCCCTGTATGCTGTTAGGTAGGCAGTAGGCATCCCCAATAAAAACGTCGCTTCTTGAGTGACAATAGCAAAACTGCAGAGGGGACCCTCAACCCCTGGCAGAAATATTGAAAGAATAAGGGAAACTTAGATGAAAGGAAGTTAGGTGTAACCTGTTGTTCCTGGCTCTGAAGATGGAGGACTGTAAATCAAAGAAAGTGGGGAGTCAGTCTGACTCTGGGACCTAATCCTACAACCACAAGAAACTGAATTGGGCTAACAACCTGAATGAGCAAGGGAATGGGTTCTTCCCCAGAGCCCCTGGAGAGGAACTCAACACTACCTAACAACGTGATGTTAGCACAGTGCAACCAGGGCTAGAACCTTGATCTGCATAACTTTAAGGTAATAAATTGGAGTAAGTTAAGCCTCTGGGTTGTGGTAGTTTATTATGGGATAAATAAAAAATTAATGCATGTATTTTCAGTAAGACCAGCGTTATGGTTTGGGTCTAGATGTCTCCCCAGAGCCTCATGCAGTTTTAGATGGGCCTTTTTCGGAGGCAGCTGAGTTGAGTGTGTGATTGACTGGTGGTGCAATGCTGGGATTAAGGGTGGTGGGATTAAGGGTGGGTGACTGCTGGCTCAGTCCACTGATTGGATTGACACCACCCTAATCCCAGCTGCCTGGACAGAGTATAAAAGGTGCAGAAAGATGCTGTTAAGGTTGTTGTTGCTTTTGCTGTCTTCAGCCTGCCGTGAACTGTTTCTCCTCTGCAAAGCCACCCTGCACTGGAGCCAGCTGATTGCAAACTGTGAGTTAAATAAACCTTTCCTCTTTTAGCTTTGGGTGTTGACTATTTTGTCCCAGCAAGGAGAAAAGTAACTAAGACAACTAGCAACCAAATCCTGTTGGGAATTGTTTGCTCTGTGCATATAAAACTTGTTATGACTCCTATAAAATAAAAACTCAAGCACAGATATTTTCTATTCCTAGCCTTAAAGTGCTTAGAATTCATGGCCATGCACTGGTGTGTGTCTCTCTCATGAGGACTCCAGTAGTGCTTTTCTATCCTACTCTTTCCACCACTCGCATGGCATTATTGAGCACCTGCTGCATGCCAGGTAGGTGCTGATGATACGAGGCTGCCGTTAGAGTGGATGCGACGTTGCCACAACTGGATGTCGCAGACTTATGAATGACTAGAAAACACATTAAGTGGTGATCAATTTTTTCAATGATGTGTATCTCTTATCTTAAAAAAAAATCCTTGACTTCATTGCCTTCAGAATTGCTTTTGGATCCCTGTACTTATTAAGAAGCCCTCTGCATAATTCCTGTACACCTGTGTCAACACTTGCCCCCAAACTTTCCTTCCTAATTCCTTTTCCATTACCATGCAACTCAAATTTTGGCCTGAATGAGTTTCCCATGGAGAAACCCTGGCACATCCTCAGGCTTCCTTATTCAGCACGTCGGAAGCAGGGGAG
The DNA here is from genome assembly GCA_004363535.1 of Dasyprocta punctata. Classification (NCBI taxonomy): domain Eukaryota; kingdom Metazoa; phylum Chordata; class Mammalia; order Rodentia; family Dasyproctidae; genus Dasyprocta; species Dasyprocta punctata. Next base: position 18,595 of record RJWM01029456.1, read on the forward strand.
CAGACAAACAATTTGCAGTTCTAACAATTCCTAAGTGCTTCTGAGTCTAAGGTTCTTCTAACCAAAAGAGACTGAACCAAAACCATCACTTTGCCTACTCAAGTCAGTGTCGTAGGCAGCGCGAGGGCAGCTTCCTCATCACTGAGTGTGGGATGGATCTACTTCGTGCATGCCATGCATCCATTTCTGGGTGACAGAGATTAGCTTTTTCGTTTTTAGCAATAGATGCCCTAATTGTTTAAGCTGTACACACCGCCATCACCATAATGACTCCATTTTCCCAGAGTCCCTTGCAGCTTGATGAGTCTTTGTGACTTCATTTAACCTTAGTTATCTTTTTAAAGGCCCTAAATCCAAATAACATTGCTTGGGAATGAGGTTTGAACACACTAATTTTAGGGAGCTACAATTTAGCCCATAATATATATATAAACACTTGCACAAAGGCATACCAACACACATGCGCACATGCGCGCACACACACATGCGCACACATGCACACACACACAATGGTGGGAATTGCAGTGGGCCAACTCCTTGAAAAGCAACTTAACCATGTTTTAGTTAGATCATTTTCCATACAATTGCAGGGTATTCTTCCAAAAGAATACCATTCTATTAAGAGTATTCTTCAAGAATACTCAAACATGGATTTTATGACATCTTCCTTTATGATAACCCAAACTTGAACACACCCAAATGTCTGTCAATAGGCTAGTGAATAACAAATTGTCATATAGCCATTCAGTGGAATACTACTTAGTAGAGAAAGAGAAATACTACTTAGTAGAGAATACTACTTAGTAGAGAAAAGTAAATCAATCTCTCTCTCTCTCTCTCTCTCTGCACACATGTACACGTAAATATAAATGAATCTAAGTCACTGAACTGAGTAAAAAGAGTATGTACTTTATAATATTATTTATATAAAACTCTAGTGACAGAAATTAGATCAATGATTAGTTGTCTGAGGGACACAAGGAAAAGTGAAGGTTGACAATCATGTTTACTATCTTTATTCTTTTGTGTGTGTGTGTGTGTGTGGCTCTGGGAATTGAACCCAGGACCCTCTGTTATGCAAGGCAAGAGCTCTACCACCGAGCTGCCCCCTCTATCTTGATTATGGTGATATTTCATTTAACCAAACTGTGCACTTCACACATACACATCAGTAGGACCTCAATAAAGTTGTAATAAAATGCATACTCCTGTTAACCATGACATCCAAACAAGCAACCTGCACATCCAGAATTTACTTCCCAAAAAGAGGAGAAACCCTGGTTCTGAGACTGAATCCCTGAGTCCCTACCAAGAAATGCTTCTCTTAGCTCACATGTAGTGGTGAGAAGGGAGGACCGGGCAGTGCGTTCACAGGAGGTGGTACACAGCTGCTTTCTAGTTTCTGTGACGATGCCTTAAACACTTACCTGTGCTTTCTGTGAGTCAATCCTGGGAATTTTGGAGAGTGTATGTTTTGCTTTGAGTCTGGCTCAAAGGATTATTAGATCTTAAACGCGCTTAATAAGGGATGTGCAATGTGTACTTTCAGTGCATCACATTGTACGTGACACTCCAGAAAACTAAAGAGGAAAACCAGCAAACGTAGGACTTTAGTGGATAACACTGAAAATAAGGTTATTTTATAGAAGAAAAATAGCTTTGGTAAGCAATGGCTGTACTTCACTTTGATGAAAGTCAGATGCTATTTCTGTACTACTTTCAAATAAGATTCTCTGTGAAAAATTCTCTGTGACATTACAGTCCATATTTCCAAAGAATATTTACCACATTCACTGCCTATAAATTTAAATTGCATTAATCTCACTCAAATGAGGATTATGCTAGTGTGGAATTCTTCTATGTTTTACATAGATCTGTAAGTGGAAGAGGCAGCAATTTTATTTAGTCATAAATTGTATGATTTCAAGGTGCAATTTGCTTATTGTCATGCTTTGAAATCATAGAATCTTTTCTATTTTTGCTTAAAAAGTGATCTATGCTGTTCACAGAAAATTGGGGTGGAAGAGGACAACGACAAGAAGAAAGAAAGTCTTCTTTTTAAAAAAAATCCAACAGATGACTTCTCTTGGTAATCTGGTGCTATGAAACCAATAATTTTCCTAAGATCAATATAGATATATTTGTTTGTATTGCAGAATACGTTCTAAAATGATTTAACTGGCTCTTTCAATTGATCCTGTATAGGCATTTGCCTGTATCACTGAATATCCTTATTCAGGTTAATTTCTGCCTATATCATTAAGTATCCTTATTCAGGCTAATTGTATAGAGTATGTGAATTAAGTATTTATTAAAATACTATAGGGACACAAAAATGTGTGATTTTTCAGTGGTTGCAGCCACCTTCAGTGGCTCTGTTATTAGACTCTGGGGTCATGTATACTCTTTTGCTGTGGTAAATAAAGTGACTGAAATTCCTGGCAGATCAATCTTCACATATACCCATAGATATTTGCCCAGAATAAATTGCTGAAATTGAATTGCTCAGCCAGAGATCATGTGCTGAGGTTTTCAGGACCATGAGTGCAGTTTACCGAAATGCCAGGTCTTTTTTGTTTGCACGCCCATCAGCACTGTGTGTGAACCTCTTTTTCACACCCAGGACAGCCAAGGGATTGAAGCCAAGGTTTCTTATATGTTCAGCAAGAACTCTGCCACTGAGCCACATTCCCAGCCCTCAATGAGCAACTTCATTCAATGCAGCGGGAGTCACCTACCAGCTGTTCGGATTTATTTTAATACTCCCAGAATCCTAACAACCATCTCCCTGCTCCTATCCCCCATAATTTTTTACCTCTATCCCCACCATTTTTTATTACTTTCACCTATTTTATATTTTTTCTAGCTCTTATCAGCATCAAGATATCATGCCTCCATCTGTTTCACTAATTGTCTATCTACCGCTGCTCTTCACTTTCAAACAGCAAGGACTTAGTCTTTTGTGCTGCTCCACTATCTCTCCCTTGCCTACCATAATGCCACACACATGGTAGGAGTGCCCTAAATATTTATTCAGTAAATGGCAAACAAATGAACACACGCATGCTCAAATATGTATATATTATGAGCACTGCTGTGTGTCCCCGGGCTCCCTTCTCCTCGCAGAAATCCTAACGAGCACTGCCGCCAGCCACAAGTCCAGGATGGCCTGACTACAGACAGAGGCACCATCAGAGGAGAGATGGGGCAGAGAAGCCAGTGAAGAGAGCAACACTGGAGGAGGACCAAAGATGGTGGTGTCACAGGGGATCTGGTGACATGGCTCTCTTCTGGAGTGCCTCCGACTTCTCATCACATTGGTTTTTCTCTCCATCTCCGTCCTTGATGAGCTTCATATTCCTTTTCATCAGTTCCAACCCAGGATTCCTGCTACCGTATATAACCTCTTGGTCCCATTAAGGATGTCCTAAACTGCTTCCACCCGTGCATTTGAAGTTTGCCTTGAGGATTCTTCCTTACACAGGGAAATGCAGTGTACGTTGACATACGAACAAGCATTAACCTACATTTTTCACAAGAAGCTGAGACTCAACCAGTTGAAAGTGGCCAGCTATCCAAACTACGTTCAAATAAGACAGACAGTTTCTGGAACCAGTCAGGCAGTCTGCACCTCACTTTTGGTTTCTTTAGGTCATTTCCTTTTGCTACTGTAAACACAACCTGCCCGGTGGGAAGGCAGGGCATCCTGAACCATTTTTGGTCCTGACCACTACTCTGTTCTAGAAATGAAATTGTAGCCCACTAAGATCTGTGAAACTAGATTTGCTGAATTTTGCCTTTTTACAGTTCAGTCTTAACAGGATTTCAGATGGAAAAAGATTCCCTAAATTGTTCGTTAAAAGTCACACTGAGTGGCTTGGTCCGCAGGGGACACCACAGACGCAGAATGTAAGAACCGCTTGTTTATACGCAAAGGCAGTTCCCTGTCCGTGACAGCTCCGTTCTGCCCCACGGTCTCCTTCTTGCAAAGCCTCCTCCTGGAATCCTCCTTGTTCACGTCAGACCTGCTGTCTGTTAGCTCCCGCAGCTCCACGTAGGAATATAATATAGGAGTATTGGTGTTCCCTGGCTGCAGTAACAAGGCAGCATAAACCAAGTGACTTCGGCAAGCGCTGGGAGCTACCCCAGCTAAAGTCCCCGCTTGGAAGGGCTCTTCTCTGCTAGAGCATAAATCATGTCTTAAGTGTATGTCTTTGAATTGCCAGCATGGCCATAACAAAATGCCCAGTCAGTGCAGCTTAAATAACAGGGATCGATTTTCCAGAGACCAGAAGTCTGAGATGAAGGTGTTGGCAGGGTTAGTTCCCTATAAAGGTTGAGCAGTATTCTCTCCTAGTTTCTGATGGCCTCAGACATTCCTAACTTGTGGATGATCTTTACCTGTATCTTTACATTATCTTTAGTCTGTCAGTGTCTATGTCCAAATGTCTACTTTTTACATGATTCTGGTCACACTGGAGTAGAATCCACACTGATGACCTAATTTTAACTTGATGGCTTCTATGACAACTTTATCTAAATATAATCACACTCTGAAATATTGGGGATGACAAATATTATTATATCTTTTGGGGATGTCATATTTCAGCCCTTACCAGGGTCCCAGGGACTTTATATCAATGATGGTGGCTGTAAGACTATATTCCATCGTCTTCTTCTGGCGACCCTAGGATTATGAAAACCTTGATCAGACACTGAAACCTTAACTTCTTTTATGCCCCACATGTGCAATCACTAATCGAAAGAGGAAATAGCCTGTTTGATTTTTAGAGATGCTTCATATCAGACCACTTCCCCCCACCAAAAAAAAAAAACCCACACAACTCTATGAGAGAGGCGTTGAGCCCCGATATACAGCGACTGTCCCCTCTGTAGCTCAGCTACAGCTCTCTGGTCTGAGAAGTCCATCGTCGCACGTGGCACGCTGCAGAGCACTGCTGGGGTCACTCAGCACTTCACCTCCCACACCTATACCATCCTGACCCAGGAGGCCAAGACTGATTGCTCTGTAACAGGGGGACAAAGTGCAAAGTGGACAGACAAGAAAGGTTCCTGGTGTACTTTTCAAAGGCGTAACTTTACGCCTAGGAAAGAAAGCAAAGAGTCCCCTGGTGTGAATATTCCCGCCTTCTGTCTTGAGGCCTTCTTCCTCTTAGGTTTTGGGGAGAGTAGGATGAACACCTTCTTCGATTTGGAAGACTCAACTTTCCACTCCGCTTCATTGAAAAGAGGGTTAGGGTTTCAAAAAGAGTCTTCTAGTTAAACCCACGGAACGCACACCTGGGCAGAGGCTGCTGCGTCCGCTCGTTGCGGAGATGACACCTTGACACTTTCTACAGTGCCGGCCGAATGCTGTCTCTGCCAATGTCCTTCTCCTTTTTAAATTTTTAAAGAACAATCATTTAAAATGTAAAAGCCAGCCTTGTTGCCTTCTGCACTCCCATTGGTAGTGACTTTAATGCCCGTATTTCTACCATCATTCTGTTCCCAGCTTAGCTCTTCTCTAAGTTGGATACAGGTTTCTCCACTATACCCCATGCTGTCTTTTCATTTCTCACTTGCAATATCACTGACATTCAATTTTTTCTCCCAAGCAATCAGGCTTTTTTTATCATCTGAAAATTCTTCCAGTCTGTCCACTTTCCAATTTCATAGCCACTTCCACATTTTTAGGAATTTATTACAGCAATACCCTGCTTTCTGGTTCCAAAAATATATGTTAAACTTTTTAATTAATATAACTAGCAATGAATTATTACCACTTCATTTTTACTCTTTTCATTCCTTTCAGTCTAAACTGGCACCATTTTTACTGGCATAAAATTCTCCAGAACCTTTGGGTCACATGT
>RJWM01029457.1:0-24562 GCA_004363535.1 Dasyprocta punctata
ATCAAACTCATGCACCTGCCAGACAGGTGCTTAAGCCACTGAGCCAAGCTCCCAGCCCTAGTTTTTTGAGGCAGGGTCACACTGTGTAGCTCAGACCCGCCTTGTGCTTGCATTGTAGCCCAAGCCGGCCTGGAACTCACAATGCTCCTCCTACCTCAGTGGCCAAGTGCTGGGATTAAAGGCGTGTGCCACCACACCCAGCTATTTCACATATTTATAGGCCTTCTGTACTTCTTCTCAGAACTATCCATTCATTTTAGAAGCCTTTTAATTTTATATGATCTCATTTGTTGATTCTTGCTATTATTTCTTATGCAATTGGGGTTCTGTTCAGAGAGTCCTTTCTCTTGCCTACGTCTTCAAGAGTTTTGCCCATAATGATGAGATGTGATTAGCAGTATGCTTTGACCTTTTTCCATTTCCACAGATTGTTTCTTTCAACATTTTCTTGGATTTCATCTATGGGAATCTCAGAGTTTCTTCAATCCATTGAAGAATGATTACAAATCATACTTGGAAATGTCCATAGTTATCACAAGCAGTTCTTGAGAGCTAATACTATACCTCCATAAATTGGTTCTGAGGGAGGTAAAGGAACTTGCCCAAGGGCATGCAGCCAGTGGATCAAACTCCTAACTGCTTCCTATTCCACAGCTCAAGCTTATAACATCTGTGTCAGCCAGCTTTCCATTGTTTCAGTCATTTCAGTCCCAGGTAACTTGGCCCCTGTTCCTTTTGGAACTGTGTTGATGCAGGACATTGCAGGGGACATTCAATGGAGGAAATGCTTCATCTGAGGAAAACAAAGCAAAGCAAAGCAAAGTGAAACAAAACAAAACAATGTATGCCGTATCCAGATAAAATTTTCAAGAGCAATGTAATTTAGCGGTATTTTAATAGTCTAAAAAATTACATTTTGGTTTGAAAGAGTTCTTCATTGTCAAAGATTAAGGATGATATAATTTAGTGTTATGGATTCTTTAATTCCATATTTAGGAATAAAAAGATCTACTTTGCTCTTATGTCGTACCTTTTTTCTTTCTAATGTATGTGACAATCTGTTTTAGTCTATTTTGTTTCCCTCTATTAATTTTGCATTGGGCTAGGAAGACTAATCCCCAGATCTTAGAAAATAAGGAAATAAGAAAGGCCTAAGAAAATAAAAGGTTTATTTTTTTGTTTATGTCACAGTTCAGTGTGAGAAGGTGAGAAGGATCTGCCCTCCTTTGCCACTCTTCAGAAACCAGGGCTGCTTTTTTGTGGTGTGTCAAGGAGTTTGTGCAGCTGAGATGAGAAAGTGAGGGTGTGGAGGACTGCATGGTGAGTTTTATTTCACCTACTGGGCAATGTATTTCACACCCTCACATCAGCTAGAGCTCAGGTTTATTACCACATTTAATTGATTAGCAGGCTAAGAAATGGAATGTTGCTCAGAAGAACTCATTCAGAAGAGTAAATAAGTTTGGAGAGCAAATCCCTGCTACATCCAACTTCCTTAGGTATCTTCCTTAAAATGGAAGACTTGAAAAGGATAGGTCAAAAATACATAGTAGTGCTTTATTAATTTGGACACAGATTTGGCTGCTATGATAAAGGTCAAACAAAACACAGTAACTTAAACAAGATATAGTGTTGGACTGGGGGAAAGTAGCTCAGTGGAAGGTCATTTGCTTAGCATTTGCAAGGCTCTGAGTTCAGTTTCCCAGCACTGCAGAACAAACAAAAGATACAATATTTTTTCTTTCTTGGAGAAAAATCTGAGCCAAAAGTTTCAGGCTTGCTCATAAGATATGTCAGTTTCACCAGATCAGGTACCTAAAACCTCCTTGTATATCTTCCTCTGCATCACCTGTTTGACTTACTCATCAACTTCACCCCCAGCATAGTGTTCATGTTCTGACAAGCTGGAAAGAGAAGGAAAAGTAGAAACCATGTCCCTTCACTCTAAAAGCATCACACAAAAGTTGCCTGTGTCACTTCTGCCTATATTTCTCTGGCTAAAACTTTAGTAACCTGGATCCAGTGGAAGGTGGGAAATGCAGATTCTACTTGGGGGTCATATTCCCAGCTAAAGTGTGAATGTTCCTTTACTAGGAAATGAGAAGGATAGATATTAAGGACAACTGGAGTCTGGTACAGCCTACCTTTTCATCCACCAAATAGTCATGGACAACTTTTGCCTTCCTTACATAGCATATCAATAAAACCATTATCAAGGTCATGGCTGTGGACTGTGGACTATGTTAAAGAGTATGTCTATTCCAACTGGACATTCTAGAATTCAGCAATGATAATTGGCTCAGAAATGTATTGGACTGACTTTAGGATGGACCTAATGTCATAACTCTACATATCCAGCTTCTATAAAAGATTACTTTAACTGATAGAACATAAAGGCATTTTGGTCAGTAGGAATTAGTGTTACTTCAGACTCAGAGTCAAGTAATCCTTTAAAACTCTGCCATGGACTCTTTTCAGAGAACCAAAAAAAGAGGAATTAAAATGGTTGCCTAAAGCATTGGCAGAAGTGGAAAGTTGGAGTCTGAGTAATAGGGAAGAAGCCAAGTATGTCTGGTTACCAAATGGGAGTGTCAGAAAGCATTTCACAGAGCTGTCAATGAGATACACTTGCCTCCGCATAGCTCTGTAGTCAAGCATCTAGTAGTGGATCAAGTTCTTCAAAACAGAGTGGAGACTGAACAAGCTGAGAACTTCTAGGAAACTTTGATACATATTTTACAGTAGGCTGCTAAATATCTTGTAGATTCCCTTTTGAGTTAACTTTAGCCTGGAGCCAAAAAGGGAAGACAGTAGTTTCCAGTTCAGCACATCTAATCTGCACTTACCTGCACTCAGAGAGTGTAAAATATACATAGTTCAAAGTTCAGGGTCTCCAGGTGGAGTACAGCATTGTTCTCTGTTGTGGATATGGTTGTTCATGATTCCCTAATTTACAATCCTGATTTCTCTCTGCTTTATAACCAATAAGCAATAGCAGAATAGAAACAGGATAACTAATAAGGTACAACAGATAAAGAAAGCTGGTATTTGATCTCTCAAGAGCAATCCAGAAGCAGGAACATTATGTAACACTCTTTCAAAACACTGAGATATGGCTTTTACTTCTGGTAGTTGTAGGATAACTGGTCCCAGACTACCTCTTCCACTATGAGTAAATAGAAAATTGGACAAGATATATGGAACAATTATTTTCAGACACTGTTGACAAGAAGTAGGCTTTGGAGGTAATAATCATCCCAAACTGTGAGATACAACACACATAAGACAGAACTTTGTGGTCCAAAGTGTCAGTTGTACTCTCTTGAAAACACTGTATTAGAGTTATAGGATATATTTACAATAGAGGCATTACTATTGTCCAAACTGTGGAAAGTGGTGATTTTACTGTGTTTGTCATGTGGCTGCTCCATCACCCATCAACATATATTTAGGAAGAACAGGAAATGGGGGGCACACACCAATTTTTTTTTTTTTTTTTTTTGCGGCACTGGGGATCAAACTCACAACCTCGAGCCTGCCAGACAGGTGCTTAAGCCGCTCAGCCAAACTCCCAGCCCTAGTTTTTTGAGGCAGGGTCACACTATGTAGTTCGGGCTGGCCTTGCACTCGCGTTGTAGCCCAAGCCGGCCTCAAACTCACAGCACTCCTCCTACCTCAGCCTCCCAAGTGCTGGGATTAAAGGCGTGCGCCACCACGCCCGGCTCACACACCATTTTTAATGGCATAGTCTTCACATCCCTAGTTAGATGGCCACATCTTGTGGTAAAGAAGGGAGACTGGGTGTCACACCTTTTAGGTGGGTGGTTATTCCCAGAGCAACTCACAAATTCTTTTGTTAAAGGAACAAGTGGAGAACAGAGATTGGGAAACAAGTGTGTTCCACTACAAGTACCTTTTGTGAAAGAAACATCAATAAGAAAACAGGACCAAAAAAAAAAAAATCTGAAGAGTAAAAGAGTTAAAAAATGAGGCAGGAGAGAGAGAGAGAGAGAGAGAGAGACAGACAGACAGACAGACAGACAGACACAGTGAGCACCAGGGAGCAAGCGTTTTTCTGGATAGGAAATGAATTCGGCCTTATGTGCAAAACTAAGAAATCTGTGAAACTGATACTCGTTTTCCATTTTGTCATTTAAGTTTCTACTTATATTTTAAAATCCAATAAGTGTCACTTCTCAGATATCCTCATTTGTTTATGTTTTTTGGCATGTACCATGCTATAACTTCCTCTAGGTTATTTCTAGCTTTATAACTTTGAAGGTGACTCTAGGAGAGGCAAAATAGTTAACAACTTGATGCTGATGTGTTTATAAGTGAGATGGTTTGCTGAGATTTGCTTTAAAATTCTCCATCTAAAAGACAAAATACTGATTTGTTGAAGCTGTGCGATGGGTAGTCACAGTACTATTTTCTTTCTTTGCATAAAAATTTCCATAATATAACAAAAGTTCAGCCCTTGAGTTCAAACCCTAGTTTAACCATTTACTAGCTGAGTCACTACTTTTCTGTGGCTTCAGTTCCTCAAGATAGGAATATATTAGGGTTTTTTGTACATTTTAAAATATGAATATGAAGCATCTATGACAAGATCTAGTCCTTAGTTTTACTGATAAGGATTCTTGATTGCAAGCAAGAGAATTTTGACTCTGACTCTGGTTATGGTGAATTCCCCTGACACGCAGATATTAAGTGCCAGAGGTAGGACTTGAGCCGCGATCTCTGATTTCTAGACCAAGAATGTTTTGTTATCAGCATGTGTCTGGCAAAGTACAACACCCACCAATGTACCAATTCCTCACAATGAATGTAATCATCATGTACTAAAAACATGTACTAATACAAATTAAACACAAAAACAAACGTGTTTTGCAATTCACACCTTCGCAGAAATATCTGGCATCTAGAACTCAGAATTCCTGGCTGGCCCATGACTCACTGACACCTATCAGGGCTGCAGGATGGTTGCTAAGTGGCAGCTGGGCTAGTACCTAGGCCGGTCACCCCAACTCTAGCCAGTCTCGCCACCTTGTACCCTCTGGGGTCCGCTCGAGACAGTGGCTTCCGAGGCTCTCTGCCCACCTGACCGCTCATCTGCTCTCCCGGGTCCTAGAGCTCTACGCGCTGCAGACCCGCTTGCAGGCCCACGCGGTTCAGCCAGACCACCTCCTTCCCCGCTCGCACGGCAGGGGGCGGGGCGTAAGGCCCCTAGCCCGTGATTGGCTAGAGCACAGGCGCTCCCCTTCTCCGCCCCCTGCGGCAGGGTGAGAGGTCAACACAGCGCCGGTCTACAGGGGCGACCATGGCGGGACTCTGTGCTGGGAGCTTAGTGCTGCTCGCGGCAGGACGGCGGGGGCGGTTGCAAACGGAACAGCTGATGCGGAACGCGGCGCGGTGGACCCTGAAGGTGAGGAACGCCGAGGCTCCCTGAGCCAGGACTTCATTGGGCTTCCAGCCTGCCCCGCTCCGTGGCCGCTGCCGGAGGGCGCTGATCGGGTCCCGCTGCCCTGTGGTTCTCGGAGCGACAGTCGCGCCCCTCCTGCCGGTCCCCGTGGCCTGGGTTCGGCCGCAGTGTGCGCTCTGCACTCACTCATCCTCCATCCGGGAGTCTGCGCCAGAGCGGGCGGGGGCGATGTCCTTTCATGACGCAGTGGTTACTCCCGCGGATCCTGTCGGCAGTGGCCTAAGGCAGTGGCTTACGGAGGCAGGCACTAGTGCGTTTTCTGCTGCCCCTCAAACAGCAGATGGCCTTGCAGAAGTACCCGTGCACTGACCCGTGGTTAGATTCCAGTGTCTTTAGGTACTGTACGTCCCCTTATGCGTTCCAAGATGTGTTTTGGAGTCCTTAAAGTTCCTGTGTTCTCTTGCCTCTTCCCAGCTTTGCAGGGGCGCTGTGAATACTCCAGTAGAGTTAGGGTTATGAGTTTATCTTAAAATATTATTCGATGTCAGGGTCGCTGATGTCTATGTGTGAGTTGAAAACCTGCCTAAACTGTATGACTTCATAGTTTTCTGTATGTAAAATGCATCCTGTGAATTTATTTTTCGTTTCTGTGTAGTGGTTAGCCTGATCTGAAACAACTGCACACCACTGATCAACCTAGGTGTCATGTTGACAGCTTGACCTACAGGTTGGTGTGTTTGCACCTCCTAATTAGTTTTCCAGTTCACGTGGAATCTCTTAAGAGTCTCCTGGCATAGACTACTTAACCTTTTTATTAATAAGGTTTAAGTCATTTGAACAATTCAGAAAACCATCTATCACCTGGTTCAATGTACTTGCTAAACTTTCTTTAAAACAATCATTCAGTGCCACATAACTTGAGTTATGGCTATTGAAATTCAGAATTGGGAGACATTTTGAGATGATCTTAATTTTTCCCATTTTAACTTTTTTGGGGGGGTGCTGGGGATGGAACCCAGGGCCTCACTCGTGTCTACCACTGAGCTACATCTGCAGAGGCCAAGGGGAGGCCCCTGAGGCCCACGTGGGTGATATGAGAGCTGGAAGTAAGCCTGCACTTACATTTGCTTAGTGTCAGCTTCAGAATGCCTGATTTTACTGTTCTTGGTATTACCAAGCCAGTTTTTGTTCTTTTATCTTTATAATTCAGTTGTCTTTTAATCGTTGTTGATCACATCAGTTGCAGTTGTAAGATACACATTTATACCTGAGGCAGTTTGTCCAAAGTCTGGAGTTTGGAGTCATACTTGTGAGACTTTGTATATCAGGTCACTGTGTTGGACCACAGCTTCTTACTGGCTATTGTTTCTTTCTTTGTTTTTGGTCTTTTTGAGACCGGGTCTCGCTACGCAGTTCAGGCAGGCCTTGGGCTCGCTTTGTAGCCCAGGCTAGTCTTGAACTTGCAGTGATTCTCCTGCCTCAGCCCCCCGAGTGCTGGGATTACAGGAGTGTGCCACCATGCCCGGCTGCTAGCTATTGTTTCTTAACAAATTTTATTGAATACATCCTGTGTTCTTCTAGCTCTGGTTTTTGCTCTCTTAAAAATTGTAGTCTATTAGTAGTGACAAGTAAATATAAAATGCTAATGGGAAGAGGTGCAGGTGCTGTAGAGGGATTTGATCAGGTCAAGACAATTTTGAGCTTTGCCGTAGATAACTGTTCTTGTGCTTTACTTGAATTTAATTTATTCATTCTTCACAATAGCCAAATAATCTTCATTGACAGATGAGGAAATTAAAGCACAAAGTATATGTGACTTGCTCAAAGCTGTAGGGCTCTGACAGACCTAAGATTTAGAACTCTAGAAGTTATTCTTGTGATTTTTTTTGGTAGTTTTGGGACTAAAACCCTGGGACTGTGTGTGCTAGGCAAGTGCTCTACTATTGAGATATACCTCTAGCCTCTAGAGTACCAGTGCTCTTAATTATACTGTACTACATAAATTAAGGGAATATTTTCCTTTGGAAGTAAAAATTCAGACAAGTTTTGAAGGACCAAGTGACCTTTTTCTCTAGGCAAAGAGAGAAGTGATGGTATTATGAGAGAACAGCACATGCAAGGTTCTCATGGCCAGAGGGAACACAGCTTAGAATACCTGAGAAAAACCTACTGAAGTTCTAGTACAGAGACTAGATTACTGGTGGCAAACCTATGGCATGCATGTTGTTTTTCTTTTAAGACAAAAGATGTTAATGTATAAATTGTTTTTTCTGAACTAAAACTTAAGTATTCAGGTTTAATTCCAGTATTGACACTGTGATAAAGAAGTGAGTTTTGGGTTGCAGTTTGAACTTCATCTCTAAGAGGTTCGCCATCGCTGGGCTAGATGATACTGGAGAGTTGGGCAGAAATCAGACTGCAATGGACCTTATTGATCCTGTTATGAGGTTGGTGTTTCCCATAGAGCAGTGGGAAGTATTGCTGCTGGAGGTAGGAGGGACGACACTGACATTTTAGATTGGACAGAAAGTTGTTACTGTTCTCATTGTTGTACAGTTGTGCACTCACTGTGTCATAGCTTTGATGTTTGCTATCTAGTTTCTTTATTTTAATGTGTTTGCAGAGACTGCATCTTGTCTGTTTGATCCAATAGGTGCTGAATGTGTGACAACTGAGAGGTATGTTTGGGCCAGCAAAGAATTCATCCTTGAAGTGGGAAGCATCTCTGAAGTATACTGTCACTCCTAGGGAAACTTGAGCTGCTGCTTAACTTCTTTTCTCCTCTTCTATGAGCTTGAAATGTGCTCTGCTCTGTCTCTTTCAAGCAGAACTTTTTGAAGATTTTAACCCCTCCCATCCCTTTCCCCACTTTGCAAACCTTTTAGTTGTGGAAACCAGACAGCTAACTCTAGACTACTCTAGAAAATTCATACCATTCTTTGAGGCAGTTAACAGGGTTTGTTTATGTTTGGGATCTATGTAGTGTTTGCCTTTAAAGTCTTACTTGTTTTATGCATCAGCTTTCTAAACACGTTTTATTTAAGTACCTAGTTTCTTCTAAGTACATTCAGTGGCTAGAGGATGTGGTCTTATGGTAACTGATACAATTTATTGAACTTTTATTTGCCATATATAGCTTTCATATATTATGTTTTATCCATGTAACAACTAAGGAAAAAAAGCCTGAGTTTACAGAAGAGGAAACAGAGCTCAGAGTAGTTAAGTAATGTAAGAACACAGTTGCCTGAGGTAGAATGTGAACTTTGGATAGTGTATTTCCAAAGCCTTGCTTTTTCCCCAGTTGTAAATTATCTCTGACTTGAATGACAGTCTTGTTGTGTGGTGTGGCCACAGAGTTTGAAGGTGTAAGCTATAGGTTTCTTAACATTCATGGTTAGCTGGTAATCACTAAACATGGAAGAGAATGTTTAAGCATGTCTGAGTGCCTTTTTTTTTTTTTTTTTTTGGCGGCACCAGGGATCAAACTCACAACCTTGCACCTGCTAGACAGGCACTTAAGCCGCTGAGCCAAACTCCCAGCCCTAGTTTTTTGAGGCAGGGTTGCACTATGTAGCTCAGGCTGGCCTTGTGCTCGCGTTGTAGCCCAAGCCGGCCTGGAACTCACAACGCTCCGCCTACCTCAGCCTCCCGAGTGCTGGGATTAAAGGCGTGCGCCACCACGCCTGGCTGCTTGTCTGAGTGCTTTTACCAGAGGTAAAATCTTGCTAATATGTTGAGAAATTTCTGACAAATCATTTTGCGGGGGGGGGGAGGGTGGGACAAAAAAATCTTCTAGGATTATTACATAAACCAGTTTCTGGTGTGACAAAGTGTTTATAGATATTTATATATAAATGGAAGTGTATCTTAATAGGAAAGCACTTGGTTTTTCTACTTTTTTTGATTTCATTCTGTTCTTAAAGAGGTTGGGCACAGAGGTAAAAATTGTGATACCTTTCTTCTAAATAAGGGGAAAGTTGGTAACATTTTTGATCAAGAGAGTGAAGGAAATGGAGTTATTGAAATGGTTCCAGAATGTGAGTAAGTGGGAGGACATAGATGAGCATGTGGTATTTAAACAGAAAACTGATTCAGACTAGGACTCTAGACTCAAGCAATGCCACATGAGAATCTAGGAGGTTGGTTGCATTTGGTATAATCAGGGGAGGAGTATGGTGATTTCATTGGGGGAAGTATGTGAAAAGAGGTGCTAGGAGAGGAGGTAGGACAGGGTTGCATGGGGACTTGTATTCAGAACTTATCTAATATTGAGAGCCCAGTTGTCAGATTTGAAGCAAGTTGGGTTTATGTTTTGTGTGTCAAATGTCTTAGTGGGGATGAGGAGAGTGGAATCAGGGAGACCAGTCAGTAGGCTGTTGAAGGAGTCCAAGCTACAAATGATGGTAAGTCATGATACATTGGTAGGCTGTATACAAAAGGAATGTGAGTTTGTTTATATGAAATCCCCAGAATAGGCAGATACATAGAAACAAAATATTGATGGGTGCTGGAGACTGGGAGGAGAAAGGATCGGGTGTCTGTTAAGTTAGGGGGTTTCTTTCTGGGGTGATAAAAAATGTTCTGTTAGCAGTACTAATGATAGTTCAATACCTTGAGTTGTATATGTACTTTAAAGGGGTAAATTTTTTTTTCTTTTTTTTTCCTTTTGGCCCTGGAGATTGAATTTACAACCTCACGCCTGCCAGGCAGGCGCTTAAGCCACTGAACCAAACTCCCAGCCCTAAAGGGGTAAATTTTATGGTATGTAAGTTAACATCACAATAAGGAATGTCTCTTAAGTCATTTTCTTTTTAAATTTCTTTATTTCCTTAAGTCATTTTCCTGAGCTCCTAAATATGGCAGCATTTTATTTTATTTTATTTTACTTTTTAGTATTTTTTTGGTACTGGGGATCAAACTCACAACCTTGCACCTGCCAGGCAGGCGCATAGGCCACTGAGCTAAATCCCCGGCCCTATTTTTTTGAGACAGGGTCTCACTATGCAGTTTAGGCTGGCCTTGAACTCACTTTGTAGTCCAGGGGGGTCTCGAACTCACAACGATCCTCCTGCCTCAGCCTCCTGAGTGCTGGGATTAAAGGTGTGCACCACCACACCCCGCTTTATGGCAGCATTTTAGAGATAGAGAAGTGCTGAGACTTGGGAGAGGAAATCACTATAATAGTTACAATAAAATAACTGCTTTGATGGCATTTCTGAGATACAGAGGGTTGATTTTATTTTTGGTTTGTGTGATCATGTAATGGGTGCAGAAAGGAGAAAATGAGAAACCAACATTATAAGGTTAGTAGAAGATTCTGGAGTTGTTGAAAATGCAGAGGAGGTAGAAAACTGTCTTCATGTGCATTATCTCATTAAATCATCAAACTGCCTTGAAATGATTCTCATTTTTAGGGCTAAGGTATACAGAAGTTGAGTAACTTATCCAAGATCACATGATTAAGTGGTACGTTGAGGATTCACACTCAGATTTGTCTTCAGTGCCTTTATCACACTTTAATAAACTAAGGTGTAAGGAGAAGGGACACATTTTTCTTCCCTCCTTCCTTCTTTTCCTTATGTCTTTCTTTTCTTCCACTAAGGATTGCATCCAAGGCCTTGAGCATGCTAGGCAAGCATTCTACCTCTGAGCTACATCTCTAGCCATTTTAATTTTTTAGAGACAGGGTCTCACTAAGTTGCCCAGTCTGATTTTGAATTTGCTGTCCTCCTGCCTCAGAATTCCAAATAGTTGGGATTACAGGTGAGGGTCATTATACCTGGCTAGAAAGGGCATATTTCTATCTCTTGGACACAAAAACTAGTTCAGTGTTGGTAGAAGTTATGGAAAAAAGGGAAGCATTAAGCCATACTGATGTCCCTATTTAATAGTAAGGAACTTTAGTTAATTAGGATAAACAAATCTTGTACTAGTATTATGTGGGTAGAATATATTATATAGAGGCAACTACCAATGTAAGAAATAACTTGTTACTTGTTTTACAAAAAATGTGGTGATATCCCCCTTGTAGTTGGGTGTTATACACCTGGCACTTTGTGAAAGATCACTTGTATAAAAACAGTTCCAGGAACTGTTTTGAAGTCCTGTATTGCATTCATTGTTTTGTTTTTATTGTTTCTATTCTATTCTGTTCTGTTCAGTTTTTACTATGTCTGAAGATATCTGCAGCTACTTGAACATAACAAAAGGCATTATGGTAACTACTGTTGGGTAGTCTGTTCCCCAGATGCAGAGCTTTAGAAGGACTTTTGTGCAGGTGGTGATCAAGAAGGGAGAAGAAAGCAGGATAGGACTGGGGCAAAAGCTAAGCTATTGAACAGTTCTGTTCTTACCCTCCTAGTGCCCTGGAGCAGTGGTTCTCAAAGTGTGGCACCCCAGCCAGCAGCAACAGCATCACCTGGGAGTGTGTTGGAGCTGCTTGTTCTGTGTACTGCACACCTAGATCTGTCAAGTACCTGGGTGTGTGTGTGAAAGGGACTCAGCAATCTCTTTACAAGTCCTCCAGGTGATAGGTGCAGAGTAAAGTTTGAGAACAACTGTGCAAGTCAGTGCCCTCCAGTGGAAATGATATATGAGGTGAACTGCAAAGGTAATACTTTCTAGCATTCATCATATTAACAGTCAAAAGAGATGACACTAATGATATGTTGTCTTCAACCTAATATATTCAAAATTTTATTTTATTGTATTATTATTATTTTTTATTTTAAAGAGGATAAAACCAAGGAAAATAAAACAGAATAAAATCAATCAGGGCTGGGGATTTACCACAGTGGCGTAAGTGCTTGCCTGGCAGGTGTGAGGTTGTGGATTCAATCCCCGGTACCAAAAAAACAAAAACAAAAACAAAAAAAAACAAAAACAAAAAACCAATCAAAATAAACCAGTATAAGTGATGCAGGATTTCAAAACCTTACAAAACGAACAATAGTTACCATAATGCCTTTTGTTGTCTTCAAGTAGCTGCAGATATCTTCAGACATAGTAAAAATCGAACAGAACAGAATAGAATAGAAACAATAAAAACAAAACAATGAATGTAATAAAGGACTTCAAAACAAACCAATAGTAAATCCAAAATGGCTACCATAATATGTCTTGCTATCTTTCAAATAGCTGCTCATGTCATCAGATTTAACATAATCAAACAAAACAAAAGAGAATAAAACCCAACCCAACAAAATAATGAAAATGATATGGTTTTCCAGCTGGGATCACTTCCTGGTGAGGCCTGATTCTCTCCCCCGCAGTCCAAGACTGGCACTGACTGACAGAGAGAGGCTTGGGTGTGGCTGTCCCCACTCCGGCAGCAGCTTAGTTTCCAGGCGGGGATCACCTCCTGGTGAAGCCCTCAAAATTTTATTTTAATATGTAAATGTAAACATTTACTGATGGCTCTTTTACTTTTTTTGGTATGTCAAAGGATAAAAACAATAACTTAAAGATCTTAAGTGACTTTATTTTTGATTTTTAAAACTGGGCAGCATTTCATTCCATAAAACAGAGTAGATGTTCCAATTAGCTGAGACAAAAAAGGGCTGAAGAAAACACAAGCAAGGAGTTAAAAATGAACTGGTCCTTTGAAAGTTACTTTCCTTGTATGGTGGAGCCAAGGAGACAGATAACTGAAAAATAAGTAACTGATTGGTTAACCTCAGGGTACCTTTCTTTGTGGATTAGTCTAGAGAACTTTATTGTTATACCATTTTTTTTTTTTTTTTTTTGCGGCACCGGGAATTGAACTCACAACCTCGCACCTGCCAGACAGGCGCTTGAGCCACTGAGCCAAACTTCCAGCCCTGGTTTTTTGAGGCAGGGTCGCACTATGTAGCTCAGGCCGGCCTTGTGCTCGCGTTGTAGCCCAAGCCGGCCTAGAACTCACAATGCTCCTCCTACCTCAGCTTCCCGAGTGCTGGGATTAAAGGTGTGCGCCACCATGCCCGGCTTGTTATGCCATTTAAAACTGGCCTGTTTGGTAATCGCTGGTTATCTCTCAGATCTGAATTTCTAGAAAGGTTGGACAAGCAGCTTAGTTGTTACTTAGACTTTGAGCTTGAGCTTGAGCTTGAGTGACTGTTCGCCTTTCTGTTGGGACCTCGTTTAGGAGCTTAGTCCAAAACACCAGCCACTGTGACTTTCACAAAGCAGGTATTGGATATTCACCGTCTGGTGTGTCTTTTACTGTTGGAGCACATCTGAATTTGAACTGTTGGGAATTAAGCCAATTTCAGGTCCAGAGTAGCTACAGGTGGACATGTAGTACTGGAGTATCGATTGTGTTAATGAATTGGCTCCACCTTGACCAGGGAGGCTGACCCTTTGAACCCTGTGTTAGTCCTTGGCCCTGCACCGGTGGGGATCAGCTTCTAGGCCTAATGGAGAACTCTTGTGTGGGTAAGGAAAGGCAGGTGTGATCCATGAGTCCTGGATTCTGACCTGGGGGACACTGTGCTGCTAGGTGAGGAGGTCTACAAGGGCACTGGCAACCTCTGCTAGGTCTGGTCCTGAAGGAGTGACTTGGTTGGAGTCATGGTGGAGAGGTGCGGTTTTTGAGCTAGCCTCATTTCCTTATTGTGGAGGTATGACCCAAGTTTCTCTCAAATAATAGGTGTTCAGCTCTTGGCAGACAGCGAAGGCTACTGAGCTTCCAAAGACTAAGTAGTCCAGGTCTAAAAGACAATCTGTACTCAGATGGTAAGTCCTTGGAAGGTCTCTCTGGTCTGTTAAAATGCTAAAATCAAGACTCTGTAAACAGAGTTGCTTGTAAGAGATGAAGCATTAATTTGTGTTTACATTTATGTTGGTGAGATCGTTTTATGGTTACACTAACCCACAGTTTTGAGGTCATTTCTTCTTTGAATTAACCTGTCAGCAGAATTGTTTTAGTACCCTTCACCTGAATGCTGCTGTGGATTTGTTAGGATCAGCAGTAGTTTTGGTTTTGGAAGAATCAATGATTAAGTTTTTCTTTAAGGTAATCACCAGTGGCTTTACTAGTTTTGTGTGTAGTGGGGCTTCATCTTGAATGTGAAGGTAAAATATGCTACTTTATTTGTTTTTGCTTGCGTTCACTGGAAGACATGTATTTAGTTTATCTATTTAAAAAAATTTTTTTAGCTTTTTTTGTCTGTTTGAGATGAGGTCTCGCTCTGCAGTTCAGGCTGGCCTTGAGCTCACTTTGTAGCCCAGGCTCATCTTGAACTCACAATGATCCTCCTGCCTCAGCCTCTTGAGTGCTGGGATTATAGGCATGCACCACCACGCCCAGCTCACATTTAGTTTATCTTCTATTTCCTTCCTTTTTTTTTTTTTTTGGTTAATAGTTACTGTATACTGACTGTAATATACACATTCTCACTTCATCTTTATAGCAGCATTATGACTTAGATAAGTACTGTTATTATCCCCAGTTTGCAGATGAGGAAATTTTCTATGTACCTAGGGACTGCCAGCTTCAAGACTGGTCAGGTCAGGTCTGTTTGGCTATGCCAGGTCTCTTCATGACTGCATTATTTATTCTAGTGATAACTTCTGAATGGTTCTGGTATAATTTTAAGAAAGAAGGGGAAAGCTGAGTGCTTGCTTTTAGTTTTGTGTGATACTTTTTTTTTTGACACTTTATTATTTGTAAAGAGTCATTTGATGCTTTTAACAAGTCTGTTGGAAAGCAAGGAGGTGTCATTACCAACATTTTATAGATGGAAACTAGGTGGGGCCCAGAGAAGTGATTTGCTATGGAGCAGTGGAAGTGAGAGTTGGTCCAGATCTTGCAGGAAATCTTTTTTCCTAAGGAAGGGAACCAGTGGTAGTATGTTACTGGAAAGTCATTTTACACACCCTGGTCTTTCTTCTTTTGGCTGTGATAGGTTTAAAATTTGTTATAAGTGGAACCAATTATAGTTTTTCCTCAGCACTTTTGAGGCTAGGGAGTTTCTTAAAAGAATTTTGGACTGGGCTTCTAACCAGTTCGTTAATATGCTTCACAAAAACAACAAATGTTAAAATTCTGTAGTAGTCCAAATTAGCTAACTTGTTCCTTACATGTAAAAAAGTTTTATGTTGTAGCTTTTCAAAAATTGTCTTATTTCTGATTCTTTACTTTTAAACTTCCAGGAAGGTCTCCCAGGGTAGAGAAATAAAGTCTTATAATGTGATAGACTTCAAACCAGTTCAGTCTTGCAGTGGTGAGAGGAGATTAGGGGTGGCAAAAGCTGGCAGGGGAAGTAGGTGTGACTTGTTAATTACAGGAGCCTGCACACATGTGCAGAATAGTCCCCAAAGTCCTGCTCGTGAACTTCTCCAGAGAACTCCAGCAGATTTTCTATAGGATGGCCTAGGCCTGATCTCAGCCTGAAGTGTGGGTTCCCAACACTCCTGTCAGGACCCAGATGTAGAAGTTCTCTTGAGTTCCTTGGGATTTGGACAGTATAAAAGAAAAGCTGCCATGAGGAGCTGGTGCTAAGGTAGTTTTCCCCAGTAGCCCATGCGGTTTCCCAGAAGTAGCGTGTACTCTTTGTGTGTGTGTGTGTGTGTGTGTGTGTGTGTTGTCTGTCTGTCTGTCTGTCTGTCTGTCTTTTTGAGACAGGGTTCCTCTATGCAGTTCAGGCTGGTCTTGAACTCACTGTGTAGCCTAGGCCAGTCTCAAGCTTTCAGTGATCCTCCTGCCTCAGCCTCCTGAGTACTGGAATTACAGGTGTGTGACACCTTGTCTGACAGTAGCAAGTACTGTTATCCTTGGTCTTACCGTCTTTTTCTCTTTACTCGGCCCAAGCTCACTTTGCAGAGCCAGTTTCTCCCCCACTCTTCATTTTTGCTTTTTTGAATAAACTTTGCTACTGCTTTTTGCTCATGTCATGCAGTTCTTTGTTTGAGAGGAGGAAAAACCTGGAATCTAACTCGAGAAGGCAAGGCGAGCAACCCAGAACCCGGTAATGTATCATCGGCAGCCACTTTTTAGAAGCAGGCTATCTGATAACAATGGGAAGGGCTCAGTGCCTTTTTTTCCTGGCTAGTAGTTCTGCTTTTATGGTTCTGCCTGCTTTAATGATTTCTACTTCTAGTTACTGGCTAAACAGGCATATTCATACTTTTTAATTCACATGAGTGTTTTTTGTTTTTTTCTGCAGTACATGCATGCTGGGAAAGCGTTCTGTCACTGAGCTCCATCAGCCCTTATACTTTTTTTTTTTTTTTTTTTGGTAATAGTGGCAAAACATAGTGTTAGATATTCGGAGCCAAATATTTTAAAATAGTAATAAAAGAATTTCAAAAACCACATTCTCAGACATAGGAGTCCATCATCTTCTATGTTGGCCAACTGTAACTTGAAATAGACTTGATTTAATTTTAGGAAGTGTGTGGCATAGGTGCTTTTTAGTCTATTTTTACATTATTCAGAATTTTCTGAAAGTGAATATAGTGTACATTGATTCAGCTAACCCAAACATTCCTCAGAGTGTGGTTACTTAGAAATTTCTGATTCATTTTAGGATAGAAATTCTCTGAGCCAAATTTAGCTTAGTCCCTTTTTCATGAACCCATCTAATGAGTTAGAATCTGTACAACCTGAGGTGCTTGTTCTGCAAGCTGCCTAGAAACCGGGTGTGTAGTTCATTATTTGTTAAAATTGATATTAGCACTTTGCCTGCATTTTTTCTTTGTTTAATCTGAATAGTGCAGTTGTGAGGCCAGTGTTGTCATCATCTTCTTGAATCCCTTGTTCAGTTTGGAATGAAGTACTTGTCTTTCAGTAAAGCATCCGAGGCTCTTGTGCGTGTATACTGAGCTCTTGGAATTTGAAGAGTAGTGGATGAGGTCAGTAAGGGAACTTAGAGAAAAGTCATCTGAGCTTTTATGTGCCGGCAGAGATTAGGTTGTTCAAGTCGTGATGGTGTGAGGGTGAGCTCGGGTCTCTTTGATTCTTCTTCCACAGTTCTTTCCAACATGGTCATCTTTTCTGAGTCCTCCTTCCTCCATGCGAAGGCATCATCATTTGTTCTCATTTTCCGAAATGAATTAGAGTAAATTTCTGTCCTGACTGTGTTTTGTTTCTTGAAGACACATTTGGTTTCAGCTGTCAGGTATCAGTTATACACACTTTTATTTGTTAGTGATTAAAGATAGCTTATTATTATAAATTTTTAGACAGCACTAGGGTTTGAACCCAAGGCCTTTGTATTGAGCCAGCATATTTCTTATTTATTTATTTTTTTTGGTACCAGGGATTGAACTCACAACCTGCCAGGCAGGTGCTTATTCTGCTGAACTAAATCCCCGGCTCTTATTTTTTGTTTTGAGACAGGACCTCCTAATTGGCTTAGTTGCTCAGGCTGTGATCAAATTTTTGATCCTTTGCCTGAGCATCCTGGACTGCTGGGATTATAGGCATGTGCCCTCTCACTGGCCATGCTTTAATCTTGTAACCATTAAAACCTATCCCTTGTTGGCATGGTGGCACACACCTGTAATCCCAGTACTTGGGAGGCTGAAACCAGAGGATTGCTGTTGGTTCAAGGCCAGCCTGAACCACATAGTGAGACCCAGTCTCAAAAAACAAAACCAAACCAAATCTCTCCCTGTGACTTTTGAAAAATTTGGGCCTTGGGACTCAATTTTCTCATACTAATTGGGAGTAATACTCTAATTTGCAGAGAATCATGAAGGAATATGTGAGATATTTTTGTTTTTAATATAGGAACATAGTAAAGTTAATTTTCTCCCCGTTTTCAGTGCATTGTTCTTTTTGTTGGTAGTATAAAGGCTTTATTTTATGAAACACATCTTTCATGTCTGTTACTTTCATTCATTTTTGTATAGCGATTACAATTTGCAATTTGAGACTTAATTGCATACATCTTTCGAGTTCATTTTAAAATGTTGTGATAAAAACATTGTTTCTTGAGTGTTTATCTTCCTAGAAAGTTCAAAAAGATAGTACTGTATTTGCTGCTTTTTGCTTATTTTTTCTTCTTTTCTTTTATTCTTGAGTCTAGCTTTACCAGTGACTACTGAGTAAATTGTTTTCTTAAACCTTGGTTACAGTTTTTAAGTCATTTTCTTTCTTTCCTTTGTTCCCTCTATGGTACTGGGACTGTGGTACTGGGAATCCAGGGACTTTGCACTGAGCTATGTCGCTAGCCATTTTTAGTTTTTATGGAATTTTGAGACAGGTTCTCATTAAGTTGCTAAATTGCTCACACTGGGTTTGAACTTGTAGTCCCCTTGCCTCAGCCTGCCGGAGTGCTATGGTTATAAGCATGCAGCACCACACCCTACCAGTGAGTCATTTTGTTAAGGTTGTAAAGCGTTAAGATATACTGTATTCACATTTATTTATATTAAGAATAAACTTGATTGTTGTATTACTTTTGTATTTTTATCAAGCAAATTACTTTTGTGCCAGAAAAATAAATCATGCTGAAAACATCAAATAAAACAGGATTTTATTATTTTGTAAATTGAAGCTGCTTCAAGGAGAGGCTCTTGTTTTGTATTTGATGGAATTCTTTGTGTAGGTGATATTTGTAACTGTATTAGTCTCATGCTCATAGAGAACTTTCCTTAGATCTGCTTGGCCCATTGACTGTTGTTTTTGTATTTTACTGGAGATTGTTCTGCTACCTTTGGTATTTCTTACGTGCCAAGAGGATAAGTTTGTAGTTACGTTCTCTTTTCCAAAATTATGGTATATAGCTTAGAATTATATGTAGTGACTGATAAAATATTTTAGCTAGAAGCAAACTGGAAGTATCCTGAAAAGATATTTTAAAACTCACTTAAGCATTTATTTCACTTTCTTTTCCTTATTTTTTATAGCATGCTCCACACTATTCAAGACAGTGCTTAATTGTGTCCCGTACTCTCAGTTCGGTGAGACATAGTTCAAATGAAAAAGTAAGTATTTAAATAATAATTTCAGCAGCTAAGTTATAATGGTAAAAATTTTTTGTTTCCACACTGTGTTCAGTGGACAGGTTACACTGTAATAAGGCTGTGTAATTATACTCTAGCATCATAACTGTCAATCTTTGCTCCATTTTGCATTGTAGGCCACAAACTGTCGTTTTAATTTTGCATTTATATTTATACCAAAAATTGAATACATTTAATATTTCCCTTTAGCAGAATAACTAGTATAACATTTTTTCTTAAAAAAATGGTTTTAATTAAACTATTGCTTTTTGTGGTTGTTTCATTTACTTAATATGTCTTATTTGGTTTTAGGCAGTTATGCATATTGAAAATTTCTGGGCAAAGGAATTCCAACTAAAATCCTGATATGTAGCCTGGTGTGGTGGCCCATGCCTTTAATCCCAGCACTCAGGAGGCTGAGGTAGGCGGAACGTTGTGGGCAAGGCCAGCTTGAACTACATAGTGCGAACCCGTCTCAAAAAACTAGGGCTGGGAGTTTGTCTCAGCGGCTTACACACCTGTCTGTCAGGTGTGAGGTTGTAAGTTCAATCCCTGGTGCCATAAAAAAAAAAAAAAAATCCTGATATGTGATTGTGCTTGGGGGTTGTAATAGAGCTAAAGGGATTAGAAGTGGTGATCAGAAATAAAACATGGTTTACTGGTAATGTAAGCCTCAGAGAGGTCGGGGAAGTTGTGGTTGAGACTCTGCAGCATTGTTATGACAGTATAACTGGTAAGAGTGCCAGCTGAGTCCAGGCTGGACAGAACTACACAGCAAGACCCTGTCTCAAAAAAAAATTATTTTGATATACAAGCAGTATAAATATTGAGACACTTTAAGATCTTTTTTTTTTTTTCCCCCCCAGAGAGTCTCACTAAGTAAGCCAAGCAGGCCTTGAACTCACGATGTAGCCCTGGTTGGCCTCAAACTTGCAGCAATCCTACCTCAACCTCCTAAGTGCTGGGATTACGAGTGTGTGCTACCACGTCTGGGTTAGATTTTGTATGTTTGAATAAAGTCTTCTGAATCCAATGTATGTTTTATACTTTCTGGGATGATTTAGGTTGACTAGCCACATATGAAGTGCTCAGTATCTTCATGTGGATAGTACCTACTGTATTGGATGGTGCAGATTTAGATGGATTAGGTATGTATGGAATTTGCTTTTATGAAATGTATAATTTAAAAACTTCACTAGAGGCAGTATACATTGAAGTTCTTGTATATTTGTTTGTGTACACTTGTATTGCAATCTAAAGGTAACCAACTGTCCTAATTAGGAACACCATTGGAATACTTAGTTACCATTTAGTAAATAGGGGATAAAGCTCAGTGGGTCAGTGCCTGCCTGGCAAGCACGTGGTTGTGAGTTTGATTCATGGTACCAAAAAAAGAAAAGAAAAAGTGCTTTTAACAAAGAGACCACATTCTGGGGGTGGGGAATACTACAAGTGGTTCAGTTGTTTTTCTTTGATCAGTGGTAGCTTTCCTCATTATAATTGGTGTTAGAAATGGGTTCTCATTGATAAAATTAATAATATTCAAGATATGTGTATTGACTATTTTAGACAACTTTTTCAGATTTAGTAGAATAGTACTGTACAATAATCTAGTTGACTTTTCATTCTTTACCTCTAAGGATAAAAATCAGGGTTGATCCCTAAATGAGTCTTGTGTTCAGCCAGTAGCCTGGCAGATTCTTGATAACTCTGACAGTGTGAATTTGGTTAGCCAAATTAGTATGGACTCTGAGAATCATTCTTGCTGGCTGTTGGATTGTTATGAAGTACAGAAGTTTGAGACTTCACTGAGCTTATGGAGTAGGTTTTAATACTTTTTATGCCTGCTGGTAGGGTTTGGTCTGGGACTTGTTTTTGCTATAATCTCATAGTGAGGTTACAAGAACAGCCAACTTACCTCCCACATTGGTGACCACTGATGATTATTAAAAACTAAATGATTAAATGTCATAACTGTCTTGGTTTAGGACATTTAAAAAGATAGGAGAACCTTGGGATCCAGTAAGAGGGATGTATTTTGTTGCAGATAACTGAAACCAAATCTGTTCCCTGCTATCTTTACCATATACTTTGTGGTGGATTTGCCTAAGGTAATTGTGGAGAAGTATAGCTTCTCTAATCACTGACGGATGTTTTTTCTTACTTATTGATTAGAAGAGGTATATGATCAGACCAGGTTGGTGGCCTTACCCTTCACTTGGTGATGTTTAATTGAACCTTTCTCCTTCTGGGGATTCATTCTGTCCTTGAAGCCAGCCATTCAGTAAATGCTGATCTGTTTTGCTTATTATCACTGTCCAAAGTGAAACTTGACCTGGTCTTTAGCAGTATGTATTTGTTAAATAAATTGCTTCTCATCTGTCATTGACCTTTCACATTTTACTAGTGATTCATATCAAGTCACTAGAACAATTGAAACTTAATCATTACCAAATTGAAATTAATGCTGATTTAGTTGAAACAATAAGAGTTTCATTGAGCCTAAAGGTAATATGACCCAGGACTGTGTGTACTACGGTGTGGTTTTTATAATAATAATTTTAAGTGGCATTAATAATACAGCATTTGAAACTTACATCGTTACTGCTTTGATTATATTAAATCATGGTGTACTCTGATGTGACTAACTGGGTGTGAACTCCAGCTTTGCTATTAACTTTGTAAGTAACTTGGGCAAAGTGATTGGGCCTCACCAAACCTTGGTTTTCCCACTTGTAAAATAGACACATTATTAGAATTGACTTTATAGGCTATTATGAAGATAGATAACTGTAGTAGATGGGTTAATGTACAGAAAGTATCTGTCACAGTGGCTAGTATAGAGAAAGCATATGCCCTAAATATTAGCTGCTTAATAGTATCCTTAATAATTCATTTTGCTCATTTGAACACTTGGGCTCAAAATCCCTTGATAGTAAGCGTAAGCTGGGTGCAGTCTCAAGCCTTTTCTTCTCTAGGACTGATGGACTTGCTCATCATGATGTGCCCTTCTCAGAACTGTTCAATAAGTGACTCAGCAGCTGGGGTTCTGGTGCCACACTTCTACCAAGTACCCAGTGAAATGTGCCAGCTCAGTTTTTCTATTGGTCTCTGTGTGGAGTGAAGTGCCAGCTATGATTTTAGACTGTAGCTCTGAAGATCTAATCCTAGGGAAGGAGAAGGAAGGATAGAACAGAGAGAATGGATTTAATATCCTGAGGAAACTTTGTACTCCTGATGCCATCATCAGCACAGTCACCAGATGGCTGCTTTGGAAACACTCCTGTATCTTTTCTGATATGTTAGAGCCCCTCTGTCTTCAAGGTTCTGGTTTCTGATTTATAATTGTGGTTTCATATTTTCCTCCCCTTTAGTGTGCCTTACTTATGGTCTACATATAGCATAAAGTCCTAGTTCTGTAAGTGTCATTTAAGTCTTTTCATCATCTGGACTTTTTATCCCATAGCTTTATTATAACTCGCATACATATTGAGTGATTGAACCACACTAAAAATTCCTTGTAGTTTTTGATGCTACCTCTTCTTTTATTTTTTATTTTTTTATTTTAAAGAAAATAAAAACAAACAGAACAAAACAAAGCAAGCAACACAGGACATGAAAACAAGACAATAGGAAATCAACAGCGGCTACTATGTCTCTTGTTTTCTTTGAAATAGTTGTGCATATCTTTACACACAATGAATTCAAACAAAACAAAATAGTATAAAACCAATAAAAACAAAAGAATGAAAGGATTACAGGTCTTTAAAACCAGACAATAGGAAAATCAACAATGGCTACGGTAATGTCTCCTGTTCTCTTAAAAATAGCTGTCTACACTTTCACACATATTGAAATCAAACAATACAAAACAGACTAATTCAAACAAAACAAAATAGTATAAAACCAATAAAAACAAAAGAATGAAAGGATTACAGGTCTTTAAAACCAGACAATAGGAAAATCAACAATGGCTACGGTAATGTCTCCTGTTCTCTTAAAAATAGCTGTCTACACTTTTACACATATTGAAATCAAACAATACAAAACAGACTAAAGTCAATCAAAACAAAGAATAAAAGCATTATTGGACTTCACAACAAGATGACAGAAAATCAGCAATGGCTAATATAATGTCTCATTTTCTTCAAAGCAGCTGTTCATGGCTGACAAGATGGTGGAATGGTAAACAGCAGGGTAAGTGGCCTCCCTGAAAGATACTGTCCAAATGCTGGAATATAGTAACATGGGGAAGACAAAAAGGAGGGAGGCAGGTCCTCTGGACACAGGAAGAATCTAAAACAATAATTGAAGCCCACAGAAAGAGTAAGAAGAACCAATCAGGCAAGGGTGGTGGCTGGCGGCGTCTCTGCTTGGAGTCAGACCCACTTTGTGGTAGGCGTCACTGGAATCTGGGAACATGCGATTGAAGTGCTGCGGCCTCAGCAGCAGTGGCGACCCTGGAGGCCTCCGTCCAGAGGGGCACTATTGGAGGAAAGTGGCAGTGAACTGGAACTGGCTGGTGAGTGCAGCGGACCGTGGCCCCCCACGAGGGAGAGCAAGGGACTGGCAGCCATCTTGGGACTGGAACCAATCCTAATTGGGCGCGTTCCCACAGAAATTGCTCCAGCTGAGCCCCGGAGGGTCCTGGGGAGTGACCGGCTCGGTCTGGAGACCAGGGCTCCACACGCGCCCTAGGGGTGATAGTGGACGTTTCATGGACGGCTGGCCCAGGTTCCCGGGCAGCGGCCCCACCCCCATGCACAGTGTCAGACATTGGGGGAGCCGAGAAGGGCTGGGGAGAAGCAGCGAACAGCACTGTAACAGCGCACCCAGTGGTAACCATCAGATATCCACAATAGGCACTGAGTCACTCCAGAGAAATTGCAGGATCCCTGGTATACACTTGTCCAGAACAACACAGGAAAATGCCAAGACAAAGAAGCAGAGGGCAGTCTCTGGCCTCCAATCCAAGTGGAACAAACAAGGCAGGCTGGGGAAAGGCAGTGGATAATGCTGTAACAGCGCCCCCAGTGGCAACCATCAGATATCCATAGTCAGCACTGGCTGGAGGAACCAGTCTCACTTCAGAGAGGTTGGGGCCAATGCAGGGAGTGCCTTGGTCCCCAGTACTAATTTGCTCAGGGGAACCCAGGAATATGCCAAGACAAAGAAGCAGGGGGCAGTCTCTGGCCTCCAGTTCAAGCA
>RJWM01029458.1:0-24228 GCA_004363535.1 Dasyprocta punctata
CTTTCACCTGTTCGTTATGTGACACCATGGACAGCGTTTCTGTGGCTTCACTGGGGCCTGCTGGGCCATCAGGAGGTGTCCCCAGGTGCTGCAGTAGAGCAAGCCCTTGTGTATAGCGGGAAAGGAGTGAGCAGCCACCCAGGAGTGAGCAGCAAGCAGCTATGTTTATTGGATATCACAGGAAGCGGTGCTCAGGGCAAGTCCATGCCACCACAAGATAAGGGGCAGATAGAAAAAGGTGCTGGGCTGACAGCAAAGCCCTGCACACAGCTCAAAGCACACAAAAGTAGCAACAGCCGCAGAGCAATAAAAAGTACAGATAAAACAGGCTTTCAGAATTTAAGGGCCAGGCACCTCCACTTTGGTGCCTCCCCCTGAATCTGTAGGCAGGATTGATTGACAGGGTGCTGAGTCATCTTAGGGGCTCTCCACACATGTGATCGCCCCAGAATTCACTCTGATCTGAATTATATTTATAACATGTAGTTCATATTTATGAACCTATAACGAGATGGGAGTAGGGTGAAGGTGACCGGAAGTTCAGGCTGGGAGACTCAACACACATGTGCTCTTGCTTAGAGCATCCAAGATCTCCTGGGTTTTGTTATTTTATTTTCTACACCTCTTAGGGCAATAGAAGCAGGAATAGCCATAAGGTACTGTTTAGAATTAAATGGAGGTGTTCAACATCATTGGTCATTTGAGAAATGCAAATTAAAACAACACTGAGATTCCATCTCACACCAGAAAGAATGGCTATCATCAAATAATCATCTAATAACAAATGCTGATGGGACTGTGGGGAGAAAGGAATACTTCTCCTCTGTCAATGGGAGTGTAGACTGGTGTCACCACTGTGGAAATCAGTGTGGAGATTCCTCAAAAAACTAGGAGTAGAAGTCCCACTCAACCCAGCTGTTCCCTTTCTGGGTATTTTCCCTGAAGAATTAAAAACATCTTATCACAGTGATATATGTTCACCCATGTTTATAGAAGCACAATTTGTAATAGCTAAATCTTGGAAACAAACCAAATGCCCATCAACCAAGAAATGGATAAAAAAGATGTGATTTTTTTTTTTTTTTTTGTACCGGGGATCGAACTCACGACCTTGCGCTTGCCAGGCAAGCACTTGTGCTGCTGAGCTAGATCCCTGGCCTGAGATGTGATATTTTTATACAATGGAGTACTACTCACTAAAAAGAAAGATAAACTCGAGGCTTTTATAGGTAAATGGATGCAACTAGAGATCATACTCATAAGTGAAATAAATCAGACTCACATGTATAAACATTATATTGTCTCCCTACTGTAAGAAACTGAAAGAATAAATAAGATTCAAAATGTGTAGTAGTTATTGCAAAAGAAGAAGAAGCTGCTCAAAGAGAAAGAACAACTGGGACGGGAGAAAGAAGAAAAGAAGGAAGGGGTAATATATATACATATGGTAGCTAAGATAATTATACCACTAATTTTTTTTTTCAGCACTGGGGTTTGAACTCACAACCTTGTGCCTGTCAGACAGGCGCTTAAGTCACTGAGCCAAACTCCCAGCCCTAGTTTTTTGAGGCAGGGTCGCACTGTGTAGCTCAGGCTGGCCTTGAGCTCGTGTTGTAGCCCAAGCCGACCTAGAACTCACAACGCTCCTCCTACCTCAGCCTCACAAGTGCTGGGATTAAAGGCGTGCGCCACCATGCCTGGCTTATACCACTAATTTCAATAGTTCATGGACAGGAACAGTTAGTGCTTCACTGTTTGATCAATATCTGGTAACTTGAGCAACTATTTTTGAAAATAATAATATGGAGTATAATAACCATTGTTAATTTCCTACCATCTTGTTTTGAAATCCTGTATCGTTTTTGTTGGGTTTTGGGCATTTTTTTTACTCCCTTTAAAATTTAAAAAAAAAAAAAAGAATTAAATGGAGGAAAAAGAGTCATTACCTCAGCTCCATCTACCTTTGTAACTGCACTATAGGGGCGGCCCTAGAAGTCTCCATCTCACAGACCAGCCTCTGTGCTTCCAAATCCTAAAGCCCATTCGAAAGACCATTCGAACATGTTAAGAAACATGAACCACAGGAAAATCTAAATTCAAAGTAAAAGTTAAAAATTTTATACAAGCCAAATAAAATGGAAATGTATCCTCCAACAGTTACCCAGCAAGTGAAAAGAAATAATACAGTCTAAAGAAAAAGATGAGAACAGTGGTGCTTACCTATGAAATGGTCAGGCACAGTGTCCGACACAGACACTGTCCCTGAGTGACCACAAAGACAAGCAATCTAGCTGGTCCCTCCTAACCCATGATAGTAACTTAATCTTCCCCTTTCTTGCCTGTAGTTTGGAGGTCCTGGCTCCAGGTATCCGGGCATTAGAGCTAGAGGGGAGCTTTTTTCTATAGGTGAGGACACTGAGACTTCAAAAAGGTGAGGGGGATGGGAAGCTGGTAGCAGGGCATCCTTAGCCTGCCGTCCCCTGGGAGATAACTTTAAAGCGACAGTAAGAGCTAGCGCTCACTGAGTACCCACCATGTATGACCATGAACTTGACACAGAATCCTCACAGCCGCCTTTGGAGGGAGAGGTGACTGTTTTCCCCTAGCTCCCAGATGGGGAAATGTGCAGAGAGGTTAAGCGACTTGCTTAAGGTCACCCAGCAAGTAAGCAGCAGGACCGGGCTGTCAACCCAGCAGCCAACCTCTGGATTGTGTTCTGGTCACCGCCACACCTCGTCCCTTTCACAGCTTTGCAGGCTGAAAACCCTCTAAGACTCAAAGGCCAAAGCGAAGCCTGGGAAAGCAAAGTCGCCTCACTCTCCTGGGTCTCCCTAGCTATGGGCACGGTCCCTGTCGGCCAGCAGCCAGCCACTGCCTTCCTCAGCTCAGCCAAGCCAGGGTTCCTAGCAAAGCCTCCTGCACTTTTCTCCTCCCACTGTGGCCCTGCCCTGCCCTTCAGCTACCCAGGCCTCTTCTGGAGTCCACCAAGTTCTTGGCTTCCCACAGACCACACCTCTGCTGTTCCCTGGGTCTCAGTTGTGTCTGCACAGAGGCCACCTCCTCCTTGGGCCATTAAGACTTCTCTTCTCCCTGTCTCACTTACGCACTCTTCTCCTCCTCTCCTCCATTTCTGTGTATGGTACTTGCATGATTTTGTTCCCCCCATTAGTGAGCTCAGCAATGCATCC
Organism: Dasyprocta punctata; assembly: GCA_004363535.1. Lineage (NCBI taxonomy): Eukaryota > Metazoa > Chordata > Mammalia > Rodentia > Dasyproctidae > Dasyprocta > Dasyprocta punctata. The sequence continues at coordinate 3,189 of RJWM01029458.1, forward strand.
CCAATGCCCAGCACAGAGCCCAGCACGCAGCAGGTTCCGGCCCAGCTTTGGAGAAAGGATGCCACGGTGAAGTGCCCAGCTGTGCCAGCAGGACTGAGGCCCACTGTCCCTGTTATCTGTGCGGGCTCAGCGTGGATGGGAAGTGGCTGCTTGGTGCAGCTCCTCTTGACCCTGGAGTCCCAGGGACTGACTGGGGGGAGCCTGGCCGTGGGCTGCAGGCAGGTCAGGCCGGCAGCATTGGGAAGGCTCCATCGTCATCAGGACAGAAAGGGCAGAATGGGGCTGAACAGGATTGCACAAAGGGCAGCAGCCAGGCAGTGGGGGAGGCCCTATGGCTAACCAGGCCCCTCCCTGCCTCGCCCCCGCACAGGACCATTCCCAAGGCCTTGTCTGGGGCCGGGTGGATGGGGCAGGGGAGCCAGATGAACACTTACTGAAGCGGCCCTGGGCAGCTGGCTCCCTTGCTGAGCTGAGCAGCCTGTCTACCTGCAGAGCCAAGAATGTGACACCTCGCCATACCACTGCCCGAGGATGCTGGGGCAGGGAAACCACCTGTCCAGGGCCCCAAAGGGCATAAGTGAGCATCACAGCCTCGTTCATCCTTCTGTTCCCACCCCCGGACCCTCTCACTCTTTCCCTCCCACTCCAGGGCCTTTGGCCTCTTGTCTGTTTGCTCGGGGTCAGGCCCACTGAGGTTAAGCTGCAATGCATCTCCATGAGGCCCAGGAAGGCCACCAACACTGTCTCCTAGGGACAGTGCCTGATGTCCTGCACCCCCTGCTCCTGAGTCCAGCGCAGACAGTGCAGACAGTGGGAGGACATCCACGGCAGGGGTCCCAGCCCTGCACTTGCTGATCGTGTGTTTAATGGAGGTAAAATTCACATCACTTAAGAGGGACCACTTTAACTTTTTTTTTTTTTGCGGCACCAGGAATCGAACTCATAACCTCGCACCTGCCAAGGCAGGTGCTTAAGCCACTGAGCCATCCTCCCGGCCCTGAGAGGGACCACTTTAAAGAGCACAATCTAAGGCGTTGAGTGCTGTCACAATGCCGTGTGCCACCTCCGCCCAGGTCCGGAGAGGTTCAATAACCCCAAGCAAACTCCCCCCCGCCAGTCAAGCAGTCTCTGCCTTCCCTGGCCTGCTACCCCCCGCAACTTTGGGGATGTTCCTGTCTTTGCATTTATTTGCCTGGTAGGGAGCCGATGGAAGGGGTACAACATTCGACCTTCGGTCTCTGGCTTCTTTCTCTCAGTACAAGGTTTTCTAGGTTCTCCCATAAGGTGGCCTGGACCAGTCCTTTGCCCCTTTCCATGCTAAGTGATCCTCTGTGGTGCTTACTTAACTCACAATGAGCATGGCTTTCCTGGCCCCAAGCAGGTGGTTGTAGGCAAGTAGGGGAAGAATCTGAATAAGGAAGGGAAAGCAGGAAGAAAGGAGAAAGGAAGGAGAGAGGAAGGTAGAAAGAACGCAAGGAAGAAGGGAAAGAAAGAAAAAAGAGAGGAGCACCGTACTACAACGAGAATGGGCCCAAGTACTCGGGTGACCGAGATGCAGCTTCCGAGCCATGAGGTTGCGATTCGGCAAGGCTCGGGGGGCAGGTAAAGGTGACACTTGAGTTCAGTAGTCCCTGCTGGGCACAAAGCCTCAGAAATCACAGATTTTTGTCCTGAGCCACTATCCTCACGACTCTTCTTCCTGCCTGCCCTTGGACAGGGCTGCACCCCACAGGAGTGGCCCTTTCTCTATTCCTTGGCTGGGGGTCAGTGTGGGTCTGGGTGGTCACGTGGATGACGGCTGCTGGGGTCCCTCTGAGGGAACGGGGAAGGCCTGGCATCTGGGGAAGCCTGGCTGTTGTCTGGGCTCTGTCACGCCACACATTCAGGGACACCTCCCACGATGAATCGCACATGGGTAGGTGGACCCACAGTCCCCCCTTCGTCACAGGATGGGGCTCCCCAGGACGGTCATTCAACACAGAGATCCTTGTTTTCCCTGGAGCCCTGGAAGCCAGCTCTGCGCACCTGGGGCTTTGCTTGTGTAGAGCCAGGGAGCCCGACCAATTGAAATATTGACTCCTGTCAGGCTCCGCGGCTTTGATGTCCCTGGTTTGTTTTAGTTTAATGGTTTTGGAAGTCACCGTCTCCTTTCCGCTTTGCACCAGCTTGCTAAGGGCCCTTTCTTCGCCCTGTTTGTTTTGCTTTGCACATTGGTCTGGTAAGTGGCTCACAAGAGACGTTTGGATTTGGGTTTGGCCAGAGGACTCACAACCCTACGCAGTTAACCCTGGTCTGGGCACGCGGTTCAGAGACGGGGGACAAAGGCCACTGCTGAGGCAGCTGGAGGAGAAACGCAGCTGCCCCTGTGGTCCTGCTGCTGGCTGCGTCTGGCCCAGGCTGCATTTAGACCATAGTCTGGGCCTCAAACCCCAGCCAGTCTCCCGAGAGCAACGCTGTGATTGATTTTGAAACTGTGACAGTGAAACAGTTAATAAAACCCTGCGTATCTGTACAGAGGTGCTTTCTGCGCTGGCTAAATGAGTGCCATTCATCACAGCTGGGCACAGGGCCCCAGATGCCCTCTGCGTGCAGGGAGGGGTACGGGCCCTGCAGGGAGGGGTGTGGGCCCTGCCAGGTCCTGCAGGGACCTGATTCCCCTTTCCCCGCTGAGGCCCCCAGCGCAGCAGCCCTCAGGCGGGGGAACACAGACCCAGCGCCGGGGAACTGGCATGGAATGTGACTGTTCACCTCCCTGCCCCATGGTGCCCAGACATGCTGAGGAGGCCCTGGGTGACACCAGCCTTCCCAAGACTCTGATGCAGGCCCCGAGGTGCACAGCTGCCCAGCTGTTTCTACCAGAGCCTGGCAAGGCATGCAAGGGCCTGAGGGCCCCAAGGCCCTGCTGCCCAGCTGGGCACCCAGGGCTGGTGACACCCACCCAAGAGACGCCTTCTCCAGTTTACACAAGGGGCAGAATGGGGAGCAGAAGCTGGGATTCCCATGGAATGGACACGCGGCCTCCACAAGATACTGTGTGAATCCCTTGGGGGAAGCCCAGTCCAGCCCTCCGAGACCCCCACGCCCTCTAGAAGGCACCCGTCCACTGTATGCCAGGGTCCCTGGTTCAATCAGCCCAGAGAAGTGGGATCTCGCCCATTCAGATTCTCCCTCTTTCATTCAGCTCCCAGGCCTTCGAAGGGAGCACGTCCGTCCTCTTGCGGTCACAGTCTCTGCCTCTCCGTCCTGTTCTGTCCACCTGCCCCAAAGGACCCGAGTCTGATTCCTGTCCTGGAGGGACCACACGGCCTCAGGGGGGCCTCCTGGTCTCTGGGAAAGCCAAGGGGTCACCCCCAAACCTGCAACCTTGCAGCTGCTAGTTCAGCCTAGGCCCTGGCCTGGGCCGCCCTGTCTGGGGAGGGGCCTGCAGATCACAGAGGCTGGGGTGGAGGGGTGGGGCAGCGCCTCCCCGGGGAATGGCACTGTCTGGAAGAAGCAGGAATTTTGACTGTAGCCCAAGGTGCTGAGATTTCTGGACTCTTTGGCCCTCTGGGCCCTAGTTCCCAGAGTTGCAGCTCCCCAAACCCTCCAGACCCAAAGGCCTGTGTGTCCGTGTGTGATGACCTGCATGTGAGCAGCAAGGGTCTTTGGTTCAGAAGAAAGCAGGTTACCTCTGTGGGGTAAAACTCAACTTTGGGGGCTGTGCGCAGACGGTCCCCAGGCTGCCTGCTCCCGGGCTGAGTGAGGTGGTAACAGGCCCTGGTAACATGGACAGTCCCACCCCAGGCCTTCCTTTGCCCACACTGCCCAGCAAAGCCCACTGGCCAGGCCGTGGCTCTGTGTGGCTCCCTGGTTGCTGATCCAGGCCTGGCTGACAGGGATGTGGGTGGGGATGTCATTGCTCTGTCCCGTCTCCCTTCATTTATACCTCTACCTGGTGGAGACATAAACCTCCCCTAGGCACAGAGGCCCCCGGGGTTTACCAGGTGATTCTCCTTGTTTGCTGGATGCAGCTGTTCTTGCTTTAATTACACTTTTATTTTTGGCGTGTATTAGAAAAAAATATTGCCTAGGCTGAGACTGAGTTAAAATGCTGACTGATTTAAGGAGCTATATTAACCAAGTTAAGCCTTGTACAAGTGGTCAAATGCAAAGCACCAGAGTTTGGGAAACTTCTCCAGACAAGGGTTAGTCTCTGCAACCAGCCTGATGGGTGTTCTTTTTTTCCCCACCCTGGTAGGCACCTACCATGGGCGCAGGTTTGGAGATGCTGAGGAAGACTGGTATTCACACACAGAGGGTACAGTATGGCCCGAACTTCCTCTGGGGAGAGCTGGGGGCTCTCCGTCACACTGTCCCTCCAGCAACCTTGTGATTGTGCCCTGTAAGAGGTGTGTCTGGGCTGCTGGGTCCCTGGAGAGATGTCACAGTCTTGCTCCCCAAATTCACACCTGGAGAGAGCAGAGCTGCGATGAAGTGGTTTCAGAGCCATGCTCTTGACACACAGATCCTAGCAGCCACCAGCTGGGGACCCCCATGTAGCCCCTGAGCTCTGAGCTCACTCTCCTCCCCATCCAATCACACTGTGCATTTGGTCCTGAATGGAGGATGAGCCATGTGTGCAATGCTTTGGGGAATCCGGGTGGGGGAAGGGGCACAGCAAGGCGCTGAGTCCCTGCCAGCGCACCCGCAGGTCAGTCACGGCCACTCCGCTCTGCAACCCGGGTCCCTGGGGGCAAACTCAGGGAAGAGTTCAAATGGATGAGGAAACAGCGCCTGCAGCTTGCTTCAACGGGCCCGGCACCGTGAGGGGAGACGCCGGCAATGCCTGAGCTGGCTCGGTTGGGAAAATTACTTTTGCCCAGTGTCATTTTTTATGTGCCTGTTCAATAAAATAATTATTGATGGCCTCATCCATTTAAGTCACAATCAAAATAGCAGCCGGGATGGGGTGGCCCTATATTATATCACCAGAGCGAGAACTATTTTCCATCAATTCGCAAATACATTCACATTTAAGTGAAAAATTATGCCATCTAGGATCAAATATATCAGAGACTGGGCACCAGGAGGGAGAGAGCAGGGGTCTGTGGGCTTCCTCATCATTCATTAGCCCGTGGGAGAGGGAAGAGCAGCCCTCTGCCTGCCAGGAGGCAGCTGCGGAGGCAGGGAGGGATGGCGGCATTGCTCCGTGCAGGGGCCAGGCAGGCAGGGCACTGGCTTTTCTGTGGAAGGAACACTGAACACAGAAGAGCTGGATGGTCCCCCTAGTTTCCTTGCTATTATGGTTTATATCTAGATGTCCCCCCTAATGTGCGGGAAACCTTCATGTGCTCATGGGTGGGGCTCTTGGGTGGTAATTGGCAGACTGATAAGTTTATAGCTAAATATGATATTAGGAGGTAGGGTCTGGTCGGGGTGGGGGGTACCTGGGGGTGTGGCCTGAAGGGTTCATCTCTCTCCCTGGCTCCTCCCTTCTCTCTCTGCTTCCTGAGCACCATGAGGGGAGCAGCTTTTCCTCCACCAGGCCTCTCCATCATGCTGCCCTTCCTTGGAGCCAGCCAACTACAGACTGAAACCTCTACAAATTGTGAGCCAAAATAAACCTGAGTTCCTTTGAGTTGTGGGTGGTGGGTATTATGTCTCAGAGACAAAAAAAAACAAAAAACAAAAAAAAAACGGCTAAGACACTTGGGGGTTAACAGTCAATGACCCAGCAAGTTCCAGCAGCCAAGGTGGCAGGACAGATGGCAGCACTGGGGGAAAAGAAAAGAGGAGACCGCACTGAAGAGAGGAGCGGAGGTAGGAGGGAAGGAGGCTCATGGGACAGACAGTGGCATCCACTGCCAAGGTGAAGGCCTAAGGCTCAGAGAGATGAATTCACGGCCCAGTGCGCACAGCTTGATAGGGGCAGAGCTGGACTTGACAGTCAGATCTGCCTGATGTCGAGCTGACAGCTCCCCCACTGGGTCAGGTCTCGTTCTGGCTGGCCACAGGCTTTCTTCAGTCGGGTCAAACCCAGTTTACCTATAGGATTTTCTTGGTTTTCATCTTGTTTTGTTTTGTTTGCAGTTCTTGGGATTGAACCAGGACCATGATACCGAGCTATATCCCTAGCCCTATCTTTGCATAGTTGCTAAATTGCCCAGACTGGACTTGAACTTACGATGCTCCTGCATCAGCCTCTCAGAGTGCTGGGATTATAGGTGTGAGTACACTGTGTCCAATTCTACAGGGCTTTCTTTGAAGCCCCGCCCAGCAGAGAATGGGCCCACCTGCTGATCTAACCCTCACTCACCTCCCTCCCACCCACACACTAAGCCAGTCTCGGTTTTCCTCTACTACTCAGTGTGAATGGCTCTTTCTCCCCAGGAGTCTACATATTAAGCTTGGTTTCTAGTTTTGCCTGGAATGGCCAAGATTCTGGAGATGAGTTTCCTGGGGCCAGCAAAAGGAGTTTTGGTTCTGAGGACCTTTCCTCCCCATCATACCCTTAGTGGATGAGGTTAAGGGATCCTATGGGAGAGACTTCATGGAAACATGTTGACATGAAAACCCTTCAAGCTGCCCTCCAAGTGTCTGACCCTTCTCCTGCCTCCCTTAATTAACAGGAAGCCATTTCACTGCATGATCCTACCTGTCAGGGCATTTCACTTGCTGGGCTGATCTTGGAAATCCTGACCTCATACGCAAACAAACTCCTATCTTCTGTCTGCCCTGAATACCCGTGTCACCCACTAGGAGGAATGTCAGCAGCTGAGATCAAGATTAGCTGGGGCTTTTGGAAAACAGTCTGGCCAATTCCCAGATGTTAAGCACAGAGTTACTGTATGACCCAGCAATTTCACCCCTGGGTACACATACCCGAGAGACTTGAAAACAAAGATCCACACAAAAGCTGGTACAAGAGTGCTCAGAGTAGCACGAGTCACAGCAGCCAAAAAAGAGAAACAGTGCCCATCAGTATCCATCAACTAAAGGATGAATACGTAAATGTGTTGCAGCCTTGGGCTCACAGAATGGAATATTATTCAACAATGAAAAGGAATGACTGTGCTACAATGTGGATGACCCTTGAAAACACAGAAAGTGAAAGAATCTAGGCCCAAAAAAGCAAATAATGCATGATTTTATTTAGATCAAATGTCCAGAATTCGTAGAAAATCCATGGAGATGGGAGGTAGTTTTGTGGTTGCCTAGGACGGGAGTGGAGGGTGGTATCAGGGAGAAATGAAGAGGGATCGCTAATGGGTATGCAGTTCCTTTTGGGGGGCTATGAAAATGTTTTAAACTTGACTGCTATGGTATGTGCACAACTGAATATACAATCAATTGCATTCCTTAAGTGGGTCAGTGGTACAATATGATTAGATTTCACTGACTAAATAAATAACAGGATTGTACCACTGCTTGGCTGCCATGGTCTCTGACCCCTTGCTTGCCCCTCTGAGCTGCTCTTTCACCCTTGTCCACAACTCTGCTACTGAGTTAGTTTCCTGTTGTCCTATTTACCCACCTTCTGGTAGGGTTAGCTGTTCCTGCCCACCTGCCCCTGGTTCCCCCAGGTCTGTGGATTTCATGGCCAGTGTCATGGGCCACACGCATTGAACCGGGCTCTCTCTGGGGCTGGGCGGGGTGTGGCTGTTCCTCCTAGACCAGTCACCTCTGCCTGGGACCAGGGCACTCACCCTGGCCTGCTCATCCCTTTCTAGTTCTGGCTGGGCTACTTTCATGGTGTTCTAGTCCAGAATGGGGCTCTGGGAGAGACGACTAGCTGTGAACCATAGTTTTGCCACCTCCTAGCTTTGATGAGAGAATTGTGCCCCCCCCCAAATTCATATGTTAAAGTCCTAACCTCCAATACCTCAGAATGTGATTGCATTTGGAGATTAGACCTTTAAAGAGGCAATGAATGTAAAATGAGGTCATAAAATGGGCCCTCATAAAATACCTTATAAGGAAGAGGATAGCTGGGCGTGGTGGGACACGCCTGTAATCTCAGCACTTGGGAGCCCGAGGCAGCACTCAGGAGGCTGAGCCATGAGTTTGAGGCCACCCTGGACTACACAAAATAAAAACAAAAAACCAGACGCGGACACTGAGGCACACAGAGGGAAGAGAAAACGGGGACACAGCAGCCACCCACAAGCCAAGGGGAGAGGTCTTGGAAGAAACCAACCCTCCCAATGCTTTGTTCTTGAACTTTTAGCGTGAGGAGCTGGAAGAAAATAAATGACTCTCTGTGTAAGCTATCAATCAGTCTGCGGTACTTTAACTGCAGCAGTCCTCCCGAATCAATGCACCGAGTTATATGATCATAGGAGAGTGGTTTCACTTCTCTGTGCCTCGGTTTCCTCGTCTGTCAAAGGAAGCTAATGCTGGCACCTACTTCTTAGTTGCTCTGATAATGAATGAACTGAGCTACGCACAGAAAGACCCAGAGACAGTGGCCAGCACAGAGTCAGTGCTGCATGTGTGGCTACTATTGACATTACTACACATCAGGGACCAAGATCAATAAATATCTTCTAGTACCAACAGCTTTCAAGTCAAAGCTTTAACAGGTACCTCTTACAGACTCACGAGTATGCTGAAGGAAAAAAAAAAGTGCCTGAAAGAGTTAGAAGAGTGTCATTGCCTTATTTGACAGAGGAAAGTCCAGAAAAGGTCTCTCAGCAGTGAACTGGCCCAGTAAAATACAGAACATCACATCGCGTACTCCAGGCAGCCACTGAGGGACAGGCAGTTCTGTTATCAGGATACAGACATGGGGACAGGTGAATGCTTGGAGCTCCAGACAGCCAAGGGATGCCAAGTTCAGCACAGTGTGTGGCACCAGGTGATCCTGTCCCCGTAAGTAAGTACCATGTGTCATGCACATATAGAAATACAGTGGTGCCTCGGCCCACGAACTTAATTTGTTCTACGATTTCAGAAAAGATGGCCACAGTTGTGTGCGAAAGATGGCTATGGTCGTGTATGTCACCCCATGCAGAGTTTGCAAACAAAAGCGCAATTTTGCCAAACTGTTCTGTTTGCAAACACCTCATTGTTTGCAAACAAAAGCATTCGTGAACCAAGGTACCACTCTACCGCTGCTGTTAAGCCTGCTTTAATTTTTCCTACACAAAAACCTGTTGCTGAGTTACCTAGGGGAGACAGACTGTGGGACTCCAAGACCTTATATACCTTTCTGAATGAATACATTACTTAAAAACTCCAATGCCATAGGGACGCTCTTTGTAGTGAATGGTGGATCATTTTTCTTTTCTTCTCTTTATTTCTGTGTATTAAGCAATAACAACAGCCAAGAAAGATGCCCTTAGAAAATGACCCTGAGCCCAAAGACACTGAGCTGTCCCATCTCAGGCTTGGGACTCTGCTCATTAATGCTCGGTATCACAAGGTCAAAGGCCTGGGTTCTCACCCCTATTCTGGCAGGGGGAAGGGGTCCTGGAGCAGCCTGTACCTCCGCACCTGGAGCACAAGGCACCCGCAGTCACCCTGAATGGCTGACAGGGCCCTCATGGCATCTAAGCCAGGATAAGCCTTCAGCTGTCCCTGCTCTGCATTCCTCCCTCAGGCTCAGCCCCAGAGCCTCTGCGATGCCCAGGAGAACTGTCTGATCTGAGCCACCTGGATATGGAATTGTTCTGACCATCCTCTGCTTATGGAAGTCTCTTATCACTTACACCTGGGTGCTGGGTGCTGGGTGCTGGGAGGGAGAAGCGTTTGCAGGGGCCTGGCACAAAGAGCTCTCGACTGGGGGAAGATGGCAGGGCAAAGGCCATCCAAGGTGGGGGAGGACTCAGCACCAGAGGCTCAGGTTGGCAGAAGGGGTGAGAAAGGGCCACCTGGGAGGTTCTCAGGGGGCTAGGAAGGAACCGGTCCAAGCAGCAGCACCCACTGCCAGGCAGGGTTCCAGACCCACAGGGCACCGCCTGAGCCTCCAAGTCCTGGCCTGCTCCTGGCTGCCTCGCTTGGCTTCTCTCCAGCCCCACACTCTTGGAGGTTCTCCTCCGGCCTCTGCACATGGTGTTCAGGGCCAGCAGCCTTTCCCCATAGGAGGCCTGGCACCCACCCAGGAGGCAGCCACAGACTCTACATGGCTTCCTTCTAGGGCAGCCATGTGTAGGGACCGGCTCAGCTGTCCAGAGCAGAAAGCTGTGTCCCTGATCTGTCTACTGATCAAGGCCTCAAGTGTGAACAAGAAGCCATCAGAGGGGGCTGGGACAACCTTCCCTTAGCAGACACTGCCTCAAACCACAGGGTCAGTGGGGGAAAAGGCCTGCCCAGCACCGCCTTGTGGGTCAGAGGTTCTGACCTGGCCCCCCCTGCCATCTCTGTGGGGCAGGGTCCCGAAAGCCACCGGCTCCACGGGAGAGAAGTGGTGGCAGCTCTGGTTGAGATGAGACGGCTCCTGGCATAGCTGGACCAGCCGGGGGTTCACAGAGCCCTTTCCAGCACACCTTATGCCTGCAGGAGAGGATGAAATGCCAGTGCAGTCGGGCTGGCAGAAGACGGGCAGAGGACCTGGCAAAGTGCAGGAAGCTTCCTGAACCTACAGGAAATGGGCTCTCCATAAACACCCCCAATCTGTGCAGCGGAATAAAACGGGGACACCTCTGGACCCAAGTCTCTCGGTCTCCTCTAGAGTCAGTGTCAGCTACCAGGGTCAGATGGCTGGTTCCCCCGGGGTTGCACTGGCATTCTAAGCTCCAGGCCATATTCCATTCAGAGTGGTGGCCCCTCCTAGATGCCCACACAGGAGGCAGCGACCTGACTGCCCAGGTCCCAGGTGCTCCTGAAGCCGGAAACCCTGAGAAGTGAGCAGTGTGACGCCTGCAGAGGAAGGAAATGTCCCCCAGACAGCTTTCGCGTGCCTGTCCCCAACCTGGGCAAGCGCTGGCACCCTGGGTCTCACCCTTCAGGCCTGGAAGTCAGCCTCCTGCATGTGGAGGGGGCCTAGGGTCACACTCAGGCCATCCCCTGCCTTCCAGTGGGACACAAACACGCATGCGTCTTGTGTCCCACTTGGCGTGCTCCCAGCACAGTGCTCCTTCAGGAAGTATTTGCTAAGCACTGACCCTGCATAGAGCTTCTCCCAGGCATTGGGCACACGGCAGGGAAAACAGAAAGTCCCAGCTTTCTTAGTACTCACACCCCTGCCAGAAGGAGGCTCAGTGAGCGAGGAGACCCAGCTGGCCGTGTCCCACGTACTAGCTGAATTCAGTCCCATTGTCACTAATGTCTCTTCTCGTCCATTTATCTACTCAGACCGCCCCCTGCCCCGGCAGGCCCTTTGCAGCCTTGCAGGCCATGCCTAGCAGTGCCTACCCCAGTCTCCTCTCTTCCTCCCCCCATGCCAGTTTTTCTTTCAACCCTGCTCCTCCTCTTTAAATCCCCCTACCTTGCCCACTGTCCCCACCTCGCCATCGCCTTTAGGTCTCTCTCCAGACCTTTCCCTCTCTCCATGTGAGGACTGACCAGGGGGACCCCGGAAGGCAGGTGCTGCCTGGTACGCTGGCCCAACGAAAGCCAAGCGGCAGGGCTGTGCCCACCGACACAGTCAGTCCAGCATTCTGTGCCTCTAGACGCTCCTGGTCCCCAACGATAACAGCGTCTATGTAGTGAGTGCTTCCTTCGGCCAGGCTCTGGGCTAAGCCCTCAGCTTAATCTTCCCAGCACCGTGAGGCCACAGGTAGTTACACCTTCAGGACCCACTGCAGAGGGACTTTCGGATGTCACAGGACAGGAACAGAGCAAGGCTGCAGCCCTTGTCCCTGGGGTCTTCTGCATCCCTTCCCCCACCTTCCCTGCGTGGGACTGTCTTCTGTCTTCCAGTGGTGACTAGGTAACCCCCTCATTTTGTCCCCCTTCCCAGGACACTCCCAGCTCCATACCAGATGTCCCTCCAGGCCCAGCCATGTGTGTGGAGCGGTGGAGTGGCAGGCAGGCCGGGCCAGCAGAGCATATTCCTTTGGGAATGGGAGACTCCTAGAGGTCCCACAAGCCTCCCCCGCCCAGGCAAGGTGAAGCAATCGGAGCTTCTGTTCCCCGTTCACGTCTCGCCTACTCCCTACAACGTTCTAGACCTATTCATTATCGTAGCATAATGAGAGATGGAGAAATCTGAGCACAGATACAGTCAGTGCTGTCCTGCCCTGGCCCCCACATTCCCCTCAGGGTCTCCCTGAAATCCCGCAGAGTGCTGTGATCTCCTGTCACCTCCATTCTGAGGTTCCCAGGCCCCAAATGCTCCCAAGGCAGGCCACACATGCTGGGGCCCACCAGGTCACTGGTCAGGCTGCAGTTCCCAGGAAGCTGAAGCAGGCCAGCTCTTCGGTTCTTACCTGCCTGCTCAAGGCTTCTCTTTTTTTCTCCGCACAGCCCAGGCTGTGCCTCTCTGAAAGGCCATCAGCCTGCCCCTCCATCCCTGAGACCTGCAGGATCAGGAGTCTCTTTCAGTATCTATAGCGCTCCTGGGAGCTGGGAGCCCAAGGTTGGCCCAGGGCAGCCCAGGGCCCCTTAGGAAGCCACTCCACAGGCACAGATGCCAGACCTGATATGGCAGCAGCCAGGGCCTGCAGGGTGCTCCAGCTTCACACATCTGGGGTGAAGGGCACGGTGACCCCAAAGTCCTGGCTGATAGGACTAGAAGGATCTGACTCTGCCCTTCCAAAGCAGCAGTGCAACATGGGATGGTGCAGCTGGGCCAGAGTACAAAGGCCAAGCAAAGGTCCCAGCAGCTTCCAGAGTCATCAGTAAGGCTGGTTGCTTCAGGGAAGAGGGAGAGAGAGGGTGGCAGGAGGGGGATGAGCGGAGGACAGGAGGGAAGCTTCTTCCAGTCCCCCCACCCTCCCTCTGCCAGGCAAAATATTCTTTCTCTTAAAAAAAAAAAAAAAACCCCGCCTTCCTCTTCCTTTCCGAACAAGAGCTTTGTAACACTAGATGGCTGATCCGAAAATAACTGTTTTGCCCTTAGACAGAAGCGTTTTTTCACCAGGAGAAGCTGAGATATTTTGAAAGCCGCCCCTGAGGCAAGAAAGTTGTGCATAAGGCACTAATTGTCAGCGCTCCCAAGGGCACAGCGACAGCGTGGCAGCTGGGGGAGGAGAGGGTGGTTGATGGCATCCTGGGAAGACCGGGTCCTACCTGGGGCAGCTCTGCCTGCCAGGCCAGCGCAGGGGATAAAACACTGCAGAGGCCGATCTTACATAACTGGAGCGGGGCTGAACATTTTCAGCAAATTACCTCTGTTATGAGCTCTGCCATAAAATCGCCTCACAAGTGAATTTAGTTTTTCTTCCCTGCGTGCCCAATCAATTAGCACATGAGTAATACCAAGCCCATTAGGACAAACCGATGCCGGGGGAGTTATGTCATCTGCTATAGAAATGATTGCTTAATATACCAGTTGGCTCCAAGGAGCTCTTAGCCACACACAATCTTGCCATAATCAATAGCAACAGTCAAACGATGCTGTTTCCAACAAGGACTCTGCTGGGCAGAGCAGGAGCCCAGGCCCAGTGTGTGGGGCCAGGATGCTGAGCCCACCCCAAGTACCAGCTCCTGCCTTTGCCTCCCTCCCACCTACCCTCTACTCTCCTTTGTTCCCTCCTGCCCACTCCAAAGCCAATCAGATGAAGAGAAACCAGCCAGGGAGAAAGACAGAACCGCTTGGGGAGCTGGGGGCACTCGCTTCCAAAGGGGAAAGGGAAGGAGCGAGGAGCTTTCTTTCTATTTCCTAGCAACTGCAGAATGGGCCTTCGGAAGGAGCAGCTAGAGACTTGTGTAAGATTAAAGCCCTGGAGCTGAACGTGTGTGTGTGTGTGTGTGTGTGTGTGTGTGTGTGTATGAGAGAGACAGAGAGGCATGTGTGTGGCCTGCTGCCTCACTGGTACACGGGGGCATAAGCAAGGATGAGTACTTGCACCAAATGCACGTGTTTGCATCCACACACAGGCAGGAAGGGCCAGTGTGCGGGCCTCTGTGCATGTGTGTGTGCATGTGCTCACATGGGTGCACAGATGCTGGAGCAGACACAGGGGCACAGAGCGTGCATTTGCACACACACATGTGTACACGGACTCCTATTCCTGCAGAATGCAGCCAACCTGCAGGATTTCACCAGCCTGACATATGAATTTGTTTTAGCAAACTCTGGGATGAGGAACCCCCAAAGTCGGAGCTGAGAGAGTTTCTCCCAAATCCTGGGAAAGGGTGACCAGAAGGCACAGCTGTCAGTCACCAGAGTGTGGCAGCATGAAGAGCTCCAGTTCAGCTTTGGAGTGGGACCACCCTGGGTTCTGTGCCTTGCCCTGCTGCTTAGGGGACAAGCTCTTTAATTTCCCAGGAGGCAGCGGCCTCACTGGGAAAATGCAGATGGCAGATGCCAGGAAAGGGCGGGCTGAGGGTGGGGCCCAGGAAGCACTTAGCATGGCCAGCGAACGAACAGTCACAAGAAGTGTCCCCTGCATCACGGTGCTGTTAGTGAGCCCTTCAACCTGGCCTCTCTTAGCTGCTGGAGCCAGGATCTACACAGGTCCCTAAACCCTCCCCCTCCTTCTTCTGAGGCAGGGAGGAGAGCCATTCCATTTCTAGGACCTCAGGGAAGACTTGCCAGGTCTCGGAGACAGGGTAAGCTCCCTGATATTTTGTGAGTGCAGCCCAACCCAGGGCCCTTCCTCTGGGCAGCCCTCTCCCCCTGGTTAGCAAGGCATCTCCCAGCAAGGTAAGAATGGCCCCGTGGTTGGCCACAGAGGGTCTGGGGCGCGTCCTGCATGGCAGACCCAGGGACCCAGTAGATCAGACACAGGGACAGCTGCAGGCCTTGACAATGCTGTCCCACATTTCCCCCTCTTCCGGTACAGATGGGGAAGTAGTGGTGAATTAGAGTCAATCCTGTGTCAGACCCAAATATGGGGGTATCAGGGCAGGATAGCGTTCACATGGCAACAGGGGTAGGTGGGTCCAAGCATGCTGAGGGGGAAAGCAGCGCTGAAGCTGGGAGCAAGTGCTAAGTAATAATTGCACACTGGGGAAACTGAGGCAGTGGGTGCAGAAACAAGTGCCCACTTTTCCAAAATGCTGTAAACAGACGAGGCTCTTTCCCTCCCCAGCCTTGGATCACACACCCACGGAGTAAAAGCATGGACTGATGTACCCCTGCAGCTTTGGGGTTCTGGGACTGGTTCTGGGCTATCGTCTTGTAGGTCTGGTATGAGGAGAAGAGAGCGGAGGGATTCTGGGAGGTGCGGCTGTGTCCTACATCACTCTACTGTGGACCCGCAGGAAAAAGCCCCTCTTCCTTTTTCTGTCACCCCAGGGTAATGCTGAGAGGTGGCTCAGTGGAGAGGCAGGAGGCACCCAGAGGGCTCATCACTCCCCATCCAATTGTGTGGTGCTATGTGGTCTCCCTGAGCCTCAATCTCCCCACAGCTGCCCCCGAGGAGTTAGGAGGCCCAGCTGTTGAGTACCAAGGATGTTCAAGTGCTGGGGTGGGCATCCAACATAGCCCAGTAAACACATACCACAGCCATCCTCTCCGTGGGGACATGTGAGACAGGGTGACTGAATGAAATCCTAAGAAAATAAGACAGTCAAGCCCAATGTAGATGACAGAGAAAAACCAAACATGAAACAGGGACTGGTGGAGGGGAAAGAGGGCTGAACGAAAAGGATCTGTTTCATTCGTCAGTGGGCACCAGACTACCTGGGGTTCTAGTAGGGAATAATTACGCTTCCACAGTGTGTGATGGGATTAAAGTCTAGGCCAAGAAGGAGACCTACGGGTAACGGGCATGAAATAGAGGAAGATCACAATAGCTGTCACTGAGGTGGGTCAGGACTACGGCTGAGGGCCCCAACCAGCCCAGGCACCACTGAGCTACGAAGCCTTGTCACCCTTCTTCCTGCCGCTCTCTCTACCTCGCCTCTGGCGCTTTCCCACTGTAGTGTCTCAGCCCAGGACTTCCGGTCAGGCCCACAAGAGAACTAGGGACACGGGCCTGAGCCTGCTGAAACCTCTCCCTGTGGCTGCTGAGCCCCTTCCTTACCTCTGGGAGGGTAAATCACTCCCAAAATTACATCAAAAGTGGTGTGACACGGGATGTGGCGTCATATCGGAAGTAGTGCCCTTCCGGAAGTAGTGCCCTTCCGGAAGTAGTGCCCCACCGGAAGTAGGGTCAGGACGGAAATAGCATCACACCCAGGCCAAAGGTTTCCTAGTCTAGGAGGGAGACCAAGCTGTAGTGCTTCCTCCATCCAAATGAGGGGATGTCAGTCACTGCACAGCTCCGGAAGCCTCCGGAGACAGGCAGAGCAGCCAGTTGCTGGGAGCTAGCTGGTGCTGCCATAGGTGGGAGCCACCAGCTGGGCCCCTAGGTCACCTGCCTTTGCATCAGATTAGATGAGATCCTTCCCATACAGAAAGCACGTCCAGTCTGGTGCTCCAGTTGCCTAATGGACTTCCATCTCTCTCATCCTAAACGTAACAGAAAAACGACATTCTTTGTTAGGGTCCCCATTATGCCGTGCATGACCTCAGACTTCTATTCCTTAAAATGCCCTAGAATGAGGCCTTAGAGTCACCATGCCATGAAGTAGCCCCTTTAGTGGACTGCACTTTATCTGGAAGGCGGGAGTGCTGAGTTGTGTTTCTGCCCAATCCAACGTGGCACGAAGTCATTCTGGTGCTTCGGTTTCTCCCCTTACCTCTATCCTAGAATTCTTCTTAGGGAGCCGGCAAGCTTTAATAAATCAGAGAGGTGGCTTACCAAAGCAGAGAGAGCAGGAACTTGAGAAAGAGAAGGCCTTGAGTTCTAATCCCGTACAACCATCTCTGTGGTGCTAGGTTTTAAGCAAGCTCTCTTCTGAGCCTGTGTCTATACTGACCTAGGGCTGTTATGAGGAATAAATAAGCAAGGGAGGTACTCAATAATTTCTCCTCATTTATGGAGTATCTACCATGAGTGATATGTCCCAAACCCTGGGAAACACGTGGAATTACTAGATGTTGTTTACTAGATGTTGTGGTAGCCAGACTTTGGGATGGTCCCAAGCTCTTGGGTCCCAAGCTCTTGTTGGAACTGATGCCCTTTCACAGCCACCTGTCACACTGACCTTTGTTCCTGAAGATTTATGAAAGAGTTGGAGTGCCTTCCAGGGCATTGCTTTCTCCCTGTTCTCTTGATCACCCATTGCAGGGAAGCCAGCCGCCATGTTGTAAGGATGCCCAAAGTTTCCCCACAGATCCTGTTCCATGTGGCAGGGAGCTGAGGCCACCTGCCAACAGCCAGTGCCAACTTGCCAGTGGTATAGAGTCCTCTTGGAAAAGCTGTTTGGGCTCAGCCAAGCCTTGGAGGCACATAGGTTGGTTGACATTAGAACCATGTTGTCTCGAGAGACTGTGGCCAGAACCATGAGTGAGATAGAGTGCTTCAGGCAGATGTCACCATGCTGGGCCACACCTGCTCCTCCCTCCATTCAATGTGGTGTCAAGACACGTGACCCAGAGAAACTGGGAGAGGTAAGTGCTTGCTGTTGTTTTTAGCTACAATGCTTTGGGATCCTTTGTTAGATGGCAGTAGGTAATCAATACAGTCATGATCTCTGCCTCCCTAATCTGGTCTCGAGGAAAGGAAGGCACATAGAGAGATGGGCACACAAGGAAGCAGCATGGAATCAGACATCAGCCTCTGCCAGTATCCTGAGCCTTTCTGCAGGAGGCGGGGATCATCTGGCTTCCATTGCATTCAGAAACTTGGAAGGCAGTGGCTGAGGAGTTACCCTGAAAAGCAGACCACACTGCGCTCCCATGTAAAGGGTTGCCACTAAGAACTGGGTGCAGTGACACACATATGTAATCCCAGTAGTACTCTGGGAGGCTGAGGCACAAGGATTGCTAGTTCAAGCCCAGCCTGAGCAACCTAGTGGCTTAGCAAGACCCTGTCTTAAAATAAAAAAGAATTTTCTGTTTGTTATTCTTTTGAGGCAGGCTCACTATGCAGCTCAAGCTGGTGTTGAACTCACTATGTAGCCCAGGCTGGCTTTGAACTCATGGTAATTCTCCTGCCTCAGTCTCCTATGTGCTGGGATTACAGGCATGTGCCATTGCGCCTGGTTAGAAATAAGAATTTTAAAAGGACTGGGGAGGAACTCAATGTAAAGGCCCTGCGTTCAATCTCTAATATTGGAAAAGAGAGACAGAGATAGATGGGAAACACCTATCCAGAGACTGCAACTGAAGGAGTGAATCTCATGCTGCCCCCTCTGCCAGGCACTCATGCCAGCCATTGCTATGCGACCCTCCTGCCTGGTGCTGGAGTCACAAAGGCCTAGAGTCTTGCAGGAAGGGCTCCTCACTGTGATTTTAAGAAGAAGAGGACTGGGCTCCTTTGCTCCCCTAATGGCCAGGCGGTTTTCCGTGTTTCACAGGTAATGGGGCAGGAAATTGCCCGTGGTGAATGAGCGAGACCTGTTACCTGTGGGTGGAACTGGGTAATGAGAACTGAAATCCAGGCTCATCCTTGGATCCCATTAAGGAGGCAGCTCATGAAAATTACGAGGAGGGTTTTAATGTCCACCAGTTGGATGGATACCCATCTCCGGCAACGGCCCCAGACTCATTAACCTTGCCATCCTGAGCGGGCCATCCATCACTGCGCTGGGAGCGGCCTCCCTCCCAAATCTCTCAAGAGGCCTTCCAGAACTCAGCAACTGCAGAGAATTAAAATGCTGCTCAGGGTGGTGCATCTAGCCCCAAAGTATAACTCAGATACTCCCGCAGACCTTATCTTAGCAAAAGGTTTGAACCTTCCTGGCCAATGGAAAAGTGAGTTGGGGCGACAGCCCACCGGGCCAGTATGGCCCTCCTTTTCACTTCCTGTCGGAGGTGTTATTGGGAAGCAGTGTGGCCCAGTGGTATGAACCTTGGGTCCTCAGTTGGGTGCCTGGGCCCTGGGGTGCCTATTGTCAGGGCACCAACTCACAGCCCCTCTCAGGCCTGTGTGTGCGGACGAGAGGTCACCCGGGCCAGATCTCTTCTGATCCTCTATCACTGACCACCCGGAAGCTTCTCCTTGTGTCCCACAGTGAGCCCTCTCTGTTTCCCTACCCGAAACCCACCATCTCCTCCCCAGCTGCCCTTTTCCCGTGTATGCTCATGTTGGTTCTCCCTTCTTTATAGCTCTCAGGCAAATCCCACCATCTCGCCTTTGAAATTACTTATCCCGTGCCAAACCCCCTGACCCACACCACAGTTGCACCGGGCTCCTCCTGCTTATATTCTTACCTTTGGCCTCCTTGTCCCTGCAAATCTGCCTTTAGGCCTTACTTGGCACACATTACCTTCTGCTTGGGGACAAGCTGGGGCCCAGCTGAGCATCCAGGCTCCCCCTGCTCCCCCAGCCTGACTCAAAGCAGAGTGCCCCCAGCACACGGCCTCAGTGGCACTCACCACAGAGCCCCATCACCGCCAGGGCCCGTCTTTCTCTCATCTCGTTTGATACTGTCCTCTGCTCCCCTGGCCTGTGCCCTGCAGTCCCTGCCATCATAGCCCCTCTTCCTCCCAACACTGGCTGTACCCACTGGGGGTCCCCAGGAATAGGGCCCTCCCCCTGTAGCTTCCCCTCCCCAGATGGAGGAGACTTCTGAGAATCCTGTGGCAGGGCCTGGGGCTGCCTTGTTCTGTGCAAATGTTCAGCTGATGTTTCTTTTCACTGAATGAGTTCAGACAGGGTCTCTGCCCTGGAGAACATGCCTGGAGGAATATTGTATTGAATTTGTATTCACAGAATATCAAGCAGAAAGGGGGCCAGATGATCTGACTGGGTCCCCACACATTAGCCAAGGCTAGGCCTCCTCCACCCCTGAGGTGGGGGTGGCGATGGTAAGGTAAGAAGCAACGTTCATCTTTTCTGGATCTGAAGCAGCAGGTAGAAAACAAAAACAAAAACAAAAACAAAGCACCTAAAATATCATTAACTGGGTATCAAGAGCCCTGGATTTGGGTCTAAGTGCTACCATTTATTTGCTGTGTGACTTTAGGCAAGTCATTTAACCTCTCTGGTTCTTGGTAAGAAACCCAGATTAAATATACTACATGCCTTTGCTCTTTCTCAGAAGCCCATTTGTTCTGTCTTTTGTAGGGTCGCTAGCTCTAGTCAAGGCATGGTGGGTAGAAGAACATGATCTTTGGTAACCCTCAAACCCCCTAAACCCCAGCTGCTCAGGGGCTTCGCCTTTCCCCCTGGAGCCTCACATTCCCACGAGCATCGCTACCTCACCCTATGTCAGCCAGGTCAGCCCAAGCAGACACCAGACCCAGGACTTCGGCAAACCCAGGCTGTTCCAGATCCTCCCAGGAAGCTGGCACAGCCCTGGCCCCTTTGCAGATAGGATTCCACGGTGCAGCGCCAACAGCTGCCAGCTAGGAGCCCTGCCATCCTGCAGAGAGACCACGTCAGGCTGAGAAGCCAGACAGGGGGCAGCGTGCTGGGCCACAGCGCTGGCTGCCAGGTGGCCTCGGGTACCTTCTCCCCACTGTCGCAGGAAGCCTGGGGCCTTCCAGGCCATGATCTTGTGACCCACCACTTTGCCATCTGAGGCCACATGGATCTCAGAGGGCTGCAGGGCTGGCATGCACAAGGCCCACTTTGCAGGTATGAGGAGGGCAAGAGGATCTTCTAGGGGGTCCCTCATGAGGGACCTGCAGGGCATTTTCCAGGGTGGCCCCCAGAGACTACAAGTCCTCCCTTTCCGACCTCTTTATTTTGATAAAAATGGCTGCCCATGATTAATGCATGGAGCAGACAAGGAGGCTGCTGGATACTTTCTCAAACAGTGCACAACTTCCAGAAACATGGAAGGCCATTAATTATTGATCCTCAGGCGGGAGAAGGGCCTCCTTGGGAGGAAGCAACTCTGAGATGATTTCTCATGCAGTGTTGCAGTAACCGACCACCTGCATGGGAGAGTCAAGTGCAGGTGCACAGGAGGCAGAGACCCCCCAAAGCCAAATGACCCCCCATCATTATTAGTA
>RJWM01029459.1:0-24445 GCA_004363535.1 Dasyprocta punctata
CTCCTCCCCCTCCTCCTCCCCCTCCTCCCCCTCCTCCTCCTGCTCCTCCTCCTCCTCCTGCTCTTCGTCTGTCCCTTCCCTTGTACTCCCTGCCTCCTGCCTGGCCCGGGCCCATCACCTCTCCCTCCCGTCCCTTGCTGCTGGCCCTGCTGCTGTCAGAGGCGGTCACCTAGTCGCTTCCCCCGGCACCGGTGGCCTCGTGAGGCCCAGTGCAGGAACAGTCAGCAAAGCGGGCAGCACCTCTGGCCCAGTTGCCAGCCAGGAAGTGGACACAGAGCAGCCCTGGCCAGCTGAGGCTGAGAGTTCGCTCCCCACTGGCCCTGGCGACCCAGGTGACCATGTGAGGACCTGAGGCTCCGACACAGCTCTGGTGCCCACTGTTCCAGCCTGCTGGCCATGGGCCAGCAGAACAGGGGTCCGGGCACCTCCGGGTGGATGAGGCAGGAGGGGTCACGGAGGTGGTCCCGGTGGGCAGCTTTGGGCTGGAGGTTTCCGGAGTCACCAGGTGCAGGTGTTGGATCGGCTCCTTCAGAGACGCCTGGGAGCGCCATGCGCACAGCAGGAGCAGGCGGCCGGGGTTCGAGTCTCGCACCTGCCTTCTTGCTAGCGCATGCCGTCCACACAGCCTGTCCCCTGCCACCTCTGGCTCCCGACGTGTCTGCAAATCCTGTCCTCCCCTTGGCCGCTGTCCTCTCTGAGTCCGTCCTTTGTGTCTGTCGTGTGAGGATGACTGCGACTGCGTTAGTCTCGCAGCCAGACCAGGACCAGCTCCTTCTCCAGAGAGCCGCAGTCCGGTGACAGCTGCGGAGGGTTTCTTACAAACAAGGCCAGGGCTCCAGGGACCTGGCGTGGGAGTCCGGGGAGGAGTCACACTGCACCCTGCCACGCCCCCCAGGAAGCTGTGTCCCCTTAGGCGAGGGATCGAACCCCTCTGAGCCTCAGATCTCATCCGGCAAGCAGCGAGCGGCTAGGTCCCTGGGGAGCGGAGTCCGTGGGTGGCCCTGGGTGTGACACGGCTGCCGTCACGGGGGGCGCTCTCGTGAGGCGCAGCCTGGGTCTGTGCACAGGTACCTGAAGTTCACGCTGGACCAGCACGTGGAGCATGACTACACCATCGTCTACTTCCACTACGGACTCAACAGCCGCAACAAGCCTTCACTGAGCTGGCTGCAGAGCGCGTACAGGGAGTTCGACAGGAAGTGCGTGCCCAGGGCTGTGGGCCTCCCGGGGTTGCGGCTGCGCTGGGGGTGGAGGTGGCTGGCATGGAAACCCCGTGTGGGGTAGCAGCAGAAGCGCCTGGGGTTCGGGGCAGTGATCTGCGAACAGGGACAGAGCCAAAGGTGACACCACCAGCTTGGCGGCAGCCCTCCAGCAGGGGGACGTGAGGTGGTGACTTCTGGGCAGTGGTCATTTGACCTGGGCTGGAGGGGACCAGGCAGCGGTGGGAGGAAGGTCCTGGCTTGGTCTGCAGTGGATGCCTGCGAGGGAGTGAGTTCCCCATCACCAGAGGCATGCAAAGCTCCAAATCCAGTCAGCTGGCATTCTCGCGGGGAGGGTTTCCTGCCTGCTTTCCTGCTGTGCCTGCTGTTGGCTTCGCGTGCTCCCCGTCTCCTGCCAGCTCACTGCTGTGAAGGACAAGTCCACTCACCCCTCCCGGAAGTGCTGACCCTGCCCTGGGTGGCCCTTGGCCCAGCCCGCAGCCTCCAAGGGTGGACATTGTGCCCGCCTTGCTGTGGGCTCCCAGACAACCCTAAAGTCCTTGCCCCTGGCCCTGCAGCGAGAGCCCCAGAGGAACGGATCTCCTAGGGGGGCGCCGGAGCCCGCAGGGCACCTGCCTGCCGCAGCCTGGGCACCAGCTTTGCGCTCCACACCTCGGGCCCGGCTATCACCACGGCGGCTGCCGGCAGCGGGGCAGAGTGGGGCGTCCACGCAGGCCGGGTGCTGTGGACGTGCGGCGTGCTGTCCGCTGCAAGCCGACGGTCTGCTCAAATCCTTCGTCGCTCAAGTTGCTCCTCGTGTGCCCAGGAGCTGGCTCTCAGCCCCTTCTCCAAGGACCCTTGGTCTACACCGCCATCCCCTGTCCCCGCATCTACACTGCTGCCTCCACTCTGACGCCCTCATGCTCTCTGGGCTCAGGCCCCTCCCAGCAGCCCCATGTCCTGTCCCCTGACCAGACCCGGCCGGCGGGCATCAGGGCAGCCAGTGCTGGGGCGTGCAGAGCCCCGTGTTCCAATCCCGCCCAGCCTGGAGCCTCCAACATGACCTCCCTGGACACAGAGTCAGGGAGGGCCGCATCAGGGCCACCTTTGGATGGGGCCGGCCACACAGATCAGTGGACCGGAAACCTCACACACACCCAGGTGTGCAAAGCGTGGCGAGCGAGGTGTCCGGACAGCTGGGAGCTGTGTTCTCCCGGTGTTTCCTGTGTGACGAGAGCTGTCTCCACCCCGGCCTCTGTGCTCGCTGACGTCCTGAGAGCGGGGCTTGGGGTGGGAAGCGCTGACCCCTACATTGCTCTGGCTGACCCCCTTGCCAGGCCCAGTGGGCATTCTTGCCCCCGGGGGCAGGGACTCCCGCACCCCACGTCCCCCGGCTGGAGTGTGGCCCTCAACCCCTGAACACCACCGCCCGTTCCCCCGCCAGCTGCGTGCCTGCCTTCCTTGCTGTGCTTGTGCTAAGTGTCCAGAAGGGGTCAGAGCGGGGATGGAGGCAACCTGAGAAGCCTCATGTCCCCGGGGCCACCTGAGGCGGCTCTGGGCGGGGGAGGGGTCTGCGTGGCCTCAGTTGTGCCTGCTGTTGGTCGCCACGCTCCATGCCCTGCCCCGGCAGGGAGCAGCTGCAGAGCGGCGTTGGCCGTGGGCATGGAGGACTGGTTTTCCCTGCTTTTGAACCCCCTCTGTTGTGGTCCTGGAGGCTGAACCCCTCACTCTGAGCTCCATCCCCAGCTGTCTTCAAGTGTTTATTTTGAGGCAGGGTCTTGCTGAGTCACTAAGTTGCCCGGGTTGGGTTTGCACTTGAGACCATCCTGCCTCAGCCTCCCAAGTGCTGGCATTACAGGCCTGTGTTACCGCCCCAGGTAACCCCTCCTAATGGTTTGTTTGGCATCCTTGCCCGGATCTTGCTGAGACCCAGAGCAGCCTGTGGTTCCCTCCACAGGTACAAGAAGAACCTGAAGGCCCTGTACGTGGTGCACCCCACCAGCTTTATCAAGGTCCTGTGGAACCTCTTCCGGCCCCTCATCAGGTAGGTGTCTCTGCACGGACCCTCAGGGCCAGGTCGCGCTCCACCGTCTCTGGGGTGCCCGTGGAGGGGTCGCCCTGCCCACCCCCAGGGGACTGCACTGAGTCCCAGGATGGCCGGTTGTGTGCCCCGACCCTCTGCGGGGGTTTGCGCCAGTTTTTCAGCCTCCTGTGATGAGAACCCCGCATTCTGCAGCCGTGTTGGGCTCCCCCAAGTGTTCCCAAGTTCTGTGGTTCGCTTGAAGAATTCGGAACGGGGACGGTGCTTTTCCTCCATGCTCAGTGTGGGGTGCTCCCAGCAGCGACTGTGGCCCACGTGAACGCTGTTCCCAGGGCCTTGCTATGCAGTTCAGGTTGGTTTTGAGCTCACTCTGCAGCCCAGGTTGGTCTTGAACTTGCAACGATCCTCCTGCCTCAGCCTTCCGAGTGCTGGGATTACATTCAGGGATTTCCTTGCAGCTGGCCCTGCAGACCTGGGGCCACACAGCTGACCTCACTGTCCCAGCTGGGGTCAGACAGTGATGGCCCAAGGCCCCTCCTAGATCCCACAGGGTGTGGCCTGCGGCCCAGGGTGCGAGGCCCATGTTCCAGGTGCTCAGGGGGCCTGGGAGCTGGCCAGGGGCCGCACGTGTTGCCACAAACTTCGCAGGACCTGGTGGCAGGCGTGGAGCAATGGGCAACCTGGGTGTGGGGCTGTGCCCAGACCTGCAGGCTGTGTTCCTGCCTGGTGGCTCTGGCCCAGCCCCAGACAGGCTCAGTCCAGGAGGGCCCAAGTAAGCACAAGGGGTGTTAGGACACTTGGGTGAGGTGGTGGCCTCAGTGAGAAGGTGTGTGCGTCATATTGCCGTCTCTGGGACAAAGCGCTTGACCCAGGCCACACAATGGAGGAGGAGGTTATTTGACTCACGGTTTCAGAGAGTGCAGTCCCTGGGCTGGTGTGGTCCTCCAGTGGTCTCCCTTCCAGACACTCGTGGCCCTCTCAGGGCTCTGCTCCTTCCCTGTGTGCCCTTTAGTCCCACTGCCTCCTAAAACCCACCACTGGTGGCTCAAAGTCCTGTGGTTCCTGACCTCCAAGCCACCCTGGGAGGTGGGTGTTACACCCTGAGTACAGGCGAGGCCTCGGGCGGAGCTCACAGTGCTGGGGCCACAGCCACACCTGTCCTCCCCCAGCGCAGGGACGGCTCTGGCCACCCAGCACCTGCACCACCGCCTGGCAGCCCCTTCCCGAGGGCTGAGCTGCGGTGTCCCATCCTGTCCCTGTGTCCCTGTGTCTGCCACCATGCCAGCCCTCGGGATTTCCATCAGGACTTGGTCCTCGGGGTCTGCGGCCCTTCCTCACGGTCTGGTCGGTGGGAGGATGGCCCCGGCCATGTCCACACCAAGTCCCCGAGGCTGCGACTGTGTCACCTTTCATGGCAGCAGGAACTTTGTGGATGTGGCTAAGGATTTAAGTGGGGAGATTACCGGGGTTACCTGGCCGGGCCAGAGGGGCTGAGGACGGAGGAGGAAGTGGACGAGGCTCAGAGCCTCAGAGCCACTGACTCACAAGAGGGAGCCAGGCAACCGCGCTCCAGGGTCACCTGCAGAAGCTGGGAGGGCAGGAAGATGGGCCCCGCCCCGGAGCCCCTGGGGACCAGCCCTGTCACACCCTGCTCATCCCGCTGGGGCCCCGGACTGCAGGAGAGCGAGCAGGTGCGGTGGGACTGTTCGGCCGGCGGGGGTTGGGGTCAGAGCCTCAGGAGGCCGCACGGCCCATCTTGCGGAGCGCACCAAGGCTCGCCCTTCGGGTCTCACGGGGCGCTCCTGTCCTGTGCGCCCTCATGCCCGCGCCCGCCCGCCCTCACGCCTGCGCCCGCATGCGTGCCTGTCAGTGGCTCTGGGCCAGCACCGCAGTCCTGTCCCCGTCAGGAGGCCCTGGACCGTGTCAAGGATGCTGAGGTGGCCGAGGTCTGGTCGGGAGCGGGGCTGCTTCTCAGGGGCCATGACAGCTGCCCAACCTGGGGCCTGGGACTGCGCTCTCCTGGAGAACTGGGGCACAGTGGACTTAGAGGTCCTCGGGGCAGAGAGGCGAGCTGCGTCCATTTCACTCGCGTCCCCTGCGGTCTCCTCACCTGCGCCGGAGCTGCAGCTGCTACTGTGGGGGATGGGTTGTGCATCTGTGCCCCAGCGTCTGGGTGCCGTGGACAGGGAGGCGGCCACTCCCGGTGACTTAGGACCCGCAGCCAGCGTCCAGTGCCAACTCCACACCATGTCCCTTGCCTGCACTCACTGTTTGCCACTGCAGCCGAGAGCACGGTGGATCCGGGGCCAGGATGTCTGGGCTGCCTCTGCCCTGCGGGCACCCGGTCCCCTGGGCGGGAGAGGCAGCTGCCCCGCCTTGGTGCCCCGCTGTGGCCCGCAGTGCTCTGGAGTCGCTGGCTTGATCCACACGGCGTGCGGAGAGCAGAGCCTGCCAGGGACAGGCGCGTGCTCGGCGTCACTGCTGCTGCTGTTCCAGTTTCCTCTTTGACGTCGTCCTCTTAGGACGGCGGCGACAGGGTCTCGGGCACCTTTCTGTGCAAGCCGGCAGCTTTCCTGATGCAGAGAAGAGGACCTTGATGCCCAGCGTGGTTAAGCAGCTTTTCCGGGCCACACAGCGAGGACCCTGGCTGGGATGCCAGTTCCAGCCCGTGTGGTTCCCCGCTCCTCCCCACCCAGGCCCGGGCATGAGCAGATGCCAGGAGACGTCCCGGGGAGCGGGCAGCGGCCCCGCAGCCGGGCCTGGGCTCCCCGGCCTGTTGGCTGTGTGTGGTTGAGCAGCCCCCGGCCGCCCTGAGCCACAGAGTCCCTGTCTGAAGGAAGTGGACGAATTTGGGGCTCCCGGAGGCCGAACACTGGGAGCCCCCAGGTCCTGCCCAGACCCCTGGACCCCCACAGCTGCCATGAGGCCCAGCGTTGCGCTGCAGGGCGTGTGCTGGGGTCCCGGGGTGAGCTGGGCCTGGCTGTCTCCGGGGTGCGAGGGCAGGAAGCACAGCCCTGCCTGCTGTGCCACTGGAGCCTGGCACCCAGCAGATGCCTGGCCAGGGGTCCACATGGGCAGCGTGCCCAGGAGGCCTCTGTCAGGACGGTGCTGCGGGACAGCCAGGCCCTGCAGGCTCAGTGGGCACTGGTCCATCACGAAGGCTGTCAGCTGCCCTTCCCCACCCGGGGCCGCCTCTGGGTCCTTCCAGCCGAGGCCAGCTGTCCCCGAGCGCTGCACACTCGGAAGCACAGGGGACGGGTCGCTCCCATCAGACCTGTCCTTTGGGTGCCAGGCACCTGCATTTCTGGCCTTCAGTCCAGGTTCCAGCATCAAAGATTAACCCCAGCAGGTGACTGGGGGCCTGGACACCCTGGTCTGGTTTCTGTGGCCACCAGGGGGCACCAGTGCACACGGCTCAGCCTCCCTGGGGTCTGAGTCTATGGGAATTCCCTGATGGCCTGCTCAGGACAGGAGTCATCGCTGGGGCCCACGCTGGGCTGAGCATTTGAATTTTGTGTGTGTGTGTGTGTGTGTGTGTGGCACCAGGGATCAAACTCACAGTCTTACGCCTGCCAGACAGGCGCTTAAGCTGCTGAGCCAAACTTCCAGCCCTGGTTTTTTGAGGCAGGGTCGCACTATGTAGCTCAGGCCAGCCTTGTGCTCGAGTTGTAGCCCAAGCCAGCCTCGAACTCACAACGCTCCGCCTACCTCAGCCTCCCGAGTGCTGGGATTAAAGGGGTGCGCCACCATTGAATTTTTTCTCACCCATGTGTCCTAACGATCTTCATTTTGGGGGTCTGGTTTTTGAGGGGGATTTTTTTGTTTTGTTTTGTTTTGTTTTGTTTTTTTTTGGATCCTGGGGATTGAACGCGTGACCTCACAGTCGCCGGGCAGGCTCTGTACCGCAGAGCTGTTTCCCCGCCAGCCTGGGGGTGGGGAGTCTGTGTTTTTTTGCGATGGTAAATTGGATCGTTTTAATTTCACAGCACATACAACATTTAAAACACTTGCAAATTATCCCAACAGTGACAAAATGTGCTTGGTTTTGCTGAGTATGTAACTGCTTCTGGCAACTGTGCAGGTCCTTCCCCACGATCCCAGCTGTACGAC
Source organism: Dasyprocta punctata (assembly GCA_004363535.1). Classification (NCBI taxonomy): domain Eukaryota; kingdom Metazoa; phylum Chordata; class Mammalia; order Rodentia; family Dasyproctidae; genus Dasyprocta; species Dasyprocta punctata. The sequence goes on from RJWM01029459.1 coordinate 7,351, forward strand.
TTAAAGTGTACGCAGTCAGGAAAGAGCAGTGTTCCGAAAATTAGTCAAATAAAGCGAGAGTATGTTTTGCGATGAAGGAAATCGTGCCGCGCCCCTAACGGTCGGTGTCACCCGAGGGAGTGCCGGCTTCCTGCACACCTCACTTCGCCCCTGTCCCGCCCCCAGGGGACAGCCCTGGTTTCCGGAGTGGGCCCTGACCTCAGGAGGTGGGGTGATGGGTATCAGTCTGCGGCAGAGGCTGGAGTCGCTCATGTGGCCGGGGCTCGTCCGCCCGTGTGGCTTCCGGGGTCACAGGGACAGTCGTGGACAGGGACGCGGGGCGCGGGGACAGTCAGGCAGAGCCACGTCGGTCACTGCAGCTGCCCGCGTGGGGTGTGGGGAAGGCGTGTCCTGGGTGCACGCCTCCCGCATCTGGGTAGTTCGTCGCCCTCTGGCGGCCGCCGTGTATCCGCACGCAGGTGCGCGTCGCAGGGCAGCCCCTGACGCTTCCCGGCCGTCAGCGATTCCATTTTCCCACGTGAAAAAACGAAAAGCGCCTGCCTCGCGGGCCGCGCCCCAGCCCCACCTGTCTGCCGCCCCTCACCCGCCGCCTCTGGCTTCTTCTGCTTTCTCAGCCACAAGTTCGGGAAGAAGGTCACCTACTTCAGCTACCTGAGCGAGCTCCGCGAGCACCTGCAGTGCGACCAGCTGCCTATCCCCCAGGAGGTGCTGCGGTGAGTGACCCGCCCACGCGTGTCCCTAGACCTACGCGGCCCCTCCCCCACTCACGAGCGTTCCTCCGCCATGAGTGACCCGGACCCACAGAGCCCCACCCATGCAGTGTGCCCCACCCACGCAGTTCCCCAGACCCAGGGCGTCTCACCCCACGCGTGTCCTGATCCACGAGTGTCCTCCACCCATGAGTGTCTCGAATCCACTGCGTCCTCACCCACGCGTGTCCCCAACCCACGGAGTTCCACGCCCACGCAGTGGCCCTCACCCATGCAGTGCCCCCCACCCGCGCAGTGTCCCCAGACCCAACCCCACCTGGCCGAGGCTCCGCCTGCAGCCCTGCGCCATCTTGGCTTCCTCTCTGGGACCCCACGTTTCCGCGCGCGCGCACAGGCGCGAAGCGCTGAGGCCGCCTGCGTGCGTGCATGCGGGGTTTTCTTCGCGGTAGAGCTGATGGAAAACGCGAGGTGCGGCCCACAGCCGCTGCTCCCTGGCTCTGTTTCCGGTTCTGCTTCCGAGCAGGAAATCTGGAGGGAACTTCGCAGGCGCGTGGGTCGCTGCCCGTGCGCAGAGAGATGGTCCCGGGGCATCGCGGGGTCCCGGAAAACAACCCTCCCCGCGTCTCAGGCTCTTTGCTGGAAGCTTAGTTGGGGCTCCCAGGAGGGCTAGCTGAGCAGGGCATGGTCCTGGCCACGCAGCCCGGATGGGGGTCGAGTTCCGGGGGTCTCAGGGGCCCCCCTGCCCTCTGCCTCCCTGCTCGGGGGCTGCAGGGCGCTCACCACGATATGTGAAGGAGGTGGCGCCCCCTCTGGAGGCCGCGAGACATGACTAGGGTGGAGAAGCCTGTGGGGAGTGTGGTCCCCATCCTCTGCAGGGCGGGGGGGCGGGGGGCACAGCGCCACAGGGGGCCCTGAACCCGGCTGGGGAGGGGACCGGTGGTGTAGAGGAAATCCCGGAGACTTCCGGGAAGAATGAGTCTTGAAGTGCATTTGGAAGGGACTACCGGCCAGGTGGAGAGGCAGGGAGGTTGGTATCCACGGAAGTGGGCAGGCGTGGGACCAAGCAGAGCATCTTGGGCAGGGCCAGGGGTCTTTGAGGAGTGAAAACTGGACCCCGAGGCCCTGGGGGTGATGAGGAGATCTGTGATCCCCTGTGGGTTTTGACGAAACCACAGCTGGGTTGCACTACAGTAACTTGGGGCTGAGGGTGTTTTGGGAACTTTCTGGTGGGAGCGACCAGATCTGGTGACCGAGGCACAGGCTGGGGCCTAGGGTGACACTGAGGGCAAAGGTCCTGTGTGGGTCAGCAGGGACGAGGTCAGGAGGGACCGGGCTCGGGCATCGGGGTCACAAATCCGACCTGTGGCGGAGGCTGTGAGCTGCTGCTCCGCCTCACAGCCCAGTGGGTGCAGGGGGCCGGGGCCCAGGGGAGGACTGGGGTCACTGCTGAGATCAGGGCTGTGTCCCAGCTCCTGAGCAGGGGCCAGGGGCTGGACCCAGCCAAACCTCAGTTTCCCCACCTGCTCCATTTGCCCTGGTTGGGCTGCACTTCCTGGCTTCGGCACGGCCCCTAGGCAGTGGGGTATTCGAGGGTGTAGCCGAGTGTGTGCGTGCGTGCGTGCGTGGGTAAGTACGTGAGAGAGATTCCCCGTCCCCAGGATGGCCATGCGGGAGTGACCGATCACCATGTGACCCCGGCGTTGGTCCCTGTGGCCCTGGGTGTCCCCCGAGGTGTGACCTCGCCTCTGTCCTGTCACAGGTATGACGAGAAGCTCCGCTGCCTGCATGAGGGCCGGCCGCCCCCTCCCGCCAAGACGCCGCCACCGCGGCCGCCACTGCCCACGCAGCAGTTTGGCGTCAGTCTGCAATAGTAAGTGAGCCGGTGGCCAGGGATCTGCTCGTGTCTGGGCCGTTCTCCCCGGACCCTGGTCCCCAGCGGCCCAGTTTAACATGCAGGAAAACCTAACCCTAACCCTAACCCTAACCCACTGAGGTCCAAGGTCCGGACCCAGCGGTGACCGTCATAGGCAGAGGTTGCGTCTCCCACTCCAGGCTGCCAGTCATTTGTGTCGTCTTGGCCCTGTGTCAGGGACTTGGGGACACCTCTGATCTCACGCTGTGTGCCCCGTCGAAGCTTGCTGACACTGCGCTGTCAGGTGATGCCAGGGCCTCTGCGGTCACTGCTGCCGTCCTACAGTCCATTCCTGTTCTAGGGCCGCCTGCACCTCCTCAAAACCAGTTCACTAAACGAACAGAGCTAGAGCTGGATGTGGTGGTGAGCACCTGTAATCCCAGCACTCAAGGAAGCTGAGGCAGGATGATCCTATGTTCCAGCTCAGCCCAGGCTACCCACGGACTTAGTGAGACCCTGTGTCAAAATTAAAAAGTGAAGATGGCCAGGGATGTAGCTCAGTGGGAAGACCCTGGGTTACATCCCTAGTACTGCAAAAAATAAAATAAAAACCTAGCTGGGGTGTTGAGAAGCTGCTTTGTGTGCACCAGCCCCAGCGTTCCTTGCTCAGCACCATGAAAATAAACTAAAATAAACCCAGCTTGTGACCTCTTTAGGGAACGATGGGAAGCACGGGGTAGCAGTGGAAACACATTTTGCGTGTGCCACTTTGAGAGAGAATCTGTGATCGCCTCTTTAAATTAATATTTTATGCAGTTTCATTGCCAATGACTATAATAAAATGGCAATAAGCATATTAAATAAAGCCCCCCATATGTAATTTGTTTGGACTGTGACTGAATGAAAGTCATTAAAATTCATAACCGAGTCCTAGTCACAAATGTTAATTTGCTGAGCGAAGTTCAAAAGCGCCCAACAGAACGCCCATCGCCTGGGAGCAAGAAAACGGCCTCAGTGTGGGACGGAGACGCCAGGGGTCTCACCTGTCATCCGTCCCCAGAGGGAGCCTGGTCTCCTGGGGCAGCTGTGGGGTCCTGCAAAGTGGACAGAGCCTCCTCAGTGTGTTGGAGGGGTGGCATCCAGCTCCCGAAAGACCCGCCGGTCACTTCCCGCTTGTCCCTGTTTCTTTCCTTGTAACTGGAGGTGGAGCCCCATTCTGCTCCCCTCGCGGGGTCCTGGGACCCATCGCAGCAGTGCAGACAGCGCAAGCCGGTCCTGCACCTGGCTGTCCCGAGTGCTTCCCCACGCCGCCTCCAGCCTTGCCTGCAGGCTGCACGCAGGACGTGTGCTGCTCCTCGTGAGCTGCCATCTCACACACACACACACACGCACACACACACACACACACATGCACACACACACACACTGCGTCATCGCAACCAGGAAGCACGGGGCAGCATTCAGTGACTGCATGGGGACCATCCCACAAGTAGGACCAGGCCCTGTCCCAGCCCGGGAGTAGTTTTCCTCTTTTCCTATCTAAAAATGCAAGTCTGTGATTTTAGTGTCCTCGCAAACCTGCGCAACCATTACCTTGCTCCAGCACATTTCCGTTACCCCTGCAAAAACCCAAATTTACTAGCAGCCCCTGATGAACACCGGTCTCCTCTGTGCCCCCGGCTCTGCCTGTTCCAGGCCTTCTGTAACTGGACTCTCACGTCCCTGGCCACGTCGGGCCTTCTTCTCTTGCCTAGCATCGTATTTTCAAAGCATGCCCACCACGTGGCTGAACACATCCTGGTCTGTGGATAGACTGGATTCTGTTTATCCACAAGTCAGTTAACGAATGTGCAGCTGGTTCCACTTTCCGATGATTATGGTTGTTTTGTTTGTGCGTTTGGTACCGGGGGTTGAACTCACCACCTCATGCCAGGCAGGCACTTGTGCTGCTGAGCTAAACCCCTGGCTCTTTCTGATGATTGTGAACCAGATTTTGCTCTCTTCTTGGGCATGCCCTGGCAGTGGGGCTGCTGCACTCTGTGGCAACGCTCTCTGTGTGAGCTGTGAGGATCTGCCACATGGCTTCCCATGTCACATTTCCCACCGGCAATACACTTTCAGTTCCCTTGTCGTCACCAACACTTGTTATTATTTCTTTTCTTTATTCTGGGCACGGCAGTTGGGGGTGGTAGTTTAATGGCATTTTGATTTGTGTCTCCCTCCAGGATAATGCTGTCGAGTATCTTTTCGTGTGCTTGTGGCCGTTCGCGTATCTAGATCCTTTACCTGTTGTTTATTTGTGTCATCTGCCTTTTGGGGCTTAGTTGTGAATGGTGCTCTCTGTAGCAGTGTTTTCTCCTGATCTGTGGGTTGTGGTTGTACGGCCTCGGTCTCTGCCGGATTTAGGTCTCCCGTTTGAGTAGATCTCTGTACCTGTTGTGGGGTCCAGCGTTGTCCTTTCGCATGTTGCTTCTGCACCATTTGCTGAAAGGACTGTTGTTCCCCCCACTGAATTGTCCTAGAACTCTCGTCAGAAACCGAGCCACAGCCACACACACGTGTAAAGGCTTTTGCCTTTCAATATACGGCAGCAGCGCAGGGCTGTACACTGGACAAGGCTCCTAGGTTAAAGCGGGCACTGTTCTTTCGATATATCGTCGGGTTTGCTTGCTGGTATTTCGTGTCTGTACTCACAGGAGACACTCAGCTCTAGTTGTCTTGTCGTGTGATGGTTTTGTCCAGCTTAGGTAATCGACCCCTTGTGGAAAGGATTGAAAAGGTTCCTTCCTGTCTGAGTTCTTGGAAGACTTTGGGATCAGACTTATCTTTTTGTTGTTGTTGTTGTTGTTTTAAGAATTAATCTTTTTTTAAACATTTAGTAGCATTCACCAGTGAAACCTTCTGATCTTTGGGCTTTTTTTCTTTTTTGAGGGGGGGATGTACCAGGGATCGAACACATGACCTCCCACTTGCCAGGCAGGTGCTCCTGCCACTGAGCTAAATCCCCAGCCCTAGTAAATTTCTATTTTGTTTTTTGATACAGGGAATTGAACTTATAACCTCATGCTTACCAGGCAAGTGCTTGAGCCACTGAGCTAAACCCCTGGTCCCTGTTTGGGCTTTTCTTTGTGCACAGTTCTTTTTGTTTAATGTATTCAGATTTTACATTTCTTCCTGAGTGAGTTTCGGTAGTTTTTAAGTCTGTATCTTCCCAGGAATTTATTCATTCACTATAGGTTTTCTACCTGGCTGGCCTACAGTTATTCATAGTGTTGCTTTACAGTCCTGTTCTTTCTGTAATGTGACTGGTAATGTCTCTGCTTTTATTTGTGATTTTATTTTATTTATTTTGGTTTTTTGAGACAAAGTCTTCCTACATAACCCAGGCTGGCCCCCAACTCTTGGCGCTCCTCATGCCTCAGACTCCCAAATGCTGGGATTACAGATGTGCACCACTTCAGTAGGATGCAAAAACTTTGCCCTCCCCCACCCCTCGGTGCTGTTCCTAGTATACAGACTTCGTCTGAGTGTTGTGCCCAGTACACAGCTCTGCAATTCTTGCTCTGTGCAGTGGACTTTTAGGTCAGGTAGTGGAGGAAAGAAAGAATTGCAAACGTCATTTTACATTTCCAAACTCTTCAGTCACCTCCCTGTGTGTTCCTGATTTCTTCCTGTGGAGGTGAGGGGTTGGGGAGGTGGGGCAGGGAGAAGGGGGCTGCTCAAGTCATCCACTCGAGGGAGAAGTCGACTTGGGGCACTGCACTCTCCGCTTCTCTGTGTTAGAAGAAACGGGATCCGAGGGTGGCAGGTGCAGGCTGCCCCTGCAGGCTGCTTACCAGCGAGTGGGACCATGTGGCCCCTGGCTGCTGCGTCTCCCCCAGGGCCAGCTTTTAGCAGAGCCAGGCCCGCTTTTACCCGGGAGAAGAGGACGAGAGCCTGGTGTCCTCTTCGGTCTCCTGCCACATGCTGAGGACACGCAGGTCTTGGGTCCTGTCTTACTTACTTTCTTCTCGTTGCTGAGACAAAATACCTGATGCCCCAAGTTAGGGAAGAAAAGGTTTATTTCTTACAGTTCTCAGGGGTTTCAGTCCATACTCAGTTGGCTCCAAGGTGGCGAGGCATGGTGGGGCTGCCGTTCATGGTGGCCGCCAAACAGCACGGCAAACCTGTGAGAGAGAAAAGGCGAGGACCCGCCTCCCTTACACTGTGTGGGCTCCACCCCTGGGCGGGTGCAGCACTCACATCACCAATCCCGGTGCTAGACAACAAACCAATCACGAACGCCAGACTCAGCCCCATCCAAATTACTTGAGACCTCAGGGGCACAGGGCAAACCCATACAGGTCCCCTGCCCTGGGACTGTCCCCGGACGCCCCTGTGTGCTGAGATCACTGTGCCGTGCTGTGGCTCCCGTGTCCCTGGACCCTCGTGTGTGGCCGCGCTGGGAGGCGTACGGGTCACCAGGTGCCACCCTCGCCCGTGGCTAGCGCTGCTCAGAGCGGGATCCTTGTCACCCGAACAAGTGACCACAGAGCGAGCCCGACCCAAGGCCGGGGCAGCGAACCTCTTAGAGCTTTCGGTGACACCAGCGGCTGTGTGGCCGCAGGTACAGGTACAGTGGTCGCCTCTCTGAGCCTGGGGTGCGATGGCAGCACTGCACACAGTAGGACCTCAGCCACCGAGCTCTGCGTGCTCACCCCGCACAGTTGGGGTCCCTGGGGCCGTGGGTACTCATCACACAGCGCTGCCGCTCCACCCTGCAGGCCTCTCCGAGCCGGGAGGGAGGAGAGACCCAACCCGGGCTCCACTCTGCAGACCGCGGTGGCTCCGTGCGCCCCACTCCATGCAGCCAGCTGTGGGAGGTGCGCACTTGGTGTACCACCCCCCAGGGGTGGAGGGGCTCGGTTTTCTGATCTGCCTGAGGAGGGTGCTGGGTGGTCCTGGGTCGGCTCTTATTATTTTGTCTTACGAGACAGGGTCTCACTATGAAACCCAGGCTGGCCTTCAACTTGTGGCAGTCCTCCTGCCTCAGCCTCCCTCCCGAGTGCTAGGATCACAGGCATGCATCACTGTGCTTGGAACTAGGTGCTCCTTTCTCATGGGGTTCTGTGGGGTGCACGGGCCAGGCAGGGCTCAGCCCACCCGGGTCTGTCCACCTGCCAGCAGGCCGGGGGAGACCTCTGTCTGGGACCTGCCGCTGGGGGGCTGGGCTGCACTGGACGAGGCATGGGTGCTGTCTGCTCACAGCCCGCAGAGGGTGTCCCCGGTCAGCATGCAGGAGGTGGCATGAGGTGGGAGCAGGTTTGCCTGTCAGCAGGCGGACGCTCTGGCATCCTGATCTGTGGCCCAGTTAGTTAGACATTGGGGCACAGTACCCATCTGCTTCGCGTCCTCCCAAACCTGTGCTGCTTCCTGGACCTCCAGCTGGGTCTCTGTCAAGTATGCTTTTAACTAAGATCTCTGTATTCCTCCCATGGGGTCAAATCTTCTCGTGCTCCAGCGCTCTCCTGAGCATTTTTCTGTCTGGACCTTCCTTCTCACTTGTTTTCTGGCAGACTCCTACTTATCCCTCAAAACCCCACTCTGAAGTTGCCCATCAGGGAAATCTTCCACTCCTCACTTGTGCTTACCCCATGTGTAGGGATGGTGTTCTGAAGCTGGGGTGTCATTTTTACTGTTTTAGTCTCTCTTTTGGCCACTTCCTGGGGACTGAGGCCGCTGCTTTCCCTTTGGACAGCTCCTCAGTGAGTGTTTTCACAAGCCTTATGCTTATCGAGCTGGGTATAAACTGCCACTTTGTTTTCTCTGCCTTCAGCCTCAAAGAGAAAAATCAAGGCGAACTCATTCCGCCAGTGCTGAGGCTCACTGTGACATACCTGCGACAGAAAGGTGAGGGCTGCCCCGGGCCAGAGTTGTGAGGGTGGGGGGTGCCTGCCCAGGGAGGTCCATGCTCAGTAGGTGGGGGTGAGAGGGGTGGAGCCCAGGATGGGCGTGGCTGTGGATGGGTGTGGTCATGGAGGGCGTGGCCGGGAGGGCAGGCTGTGGCCGCGGGGCCCCAGGAGCAGCCTTACTCTGGCTGCCAGGGTGCACAGAGACATGGGGCTCTGCGGGTCCCAGGCCAGGGCGCACCGATAGCTGCAGGGCACTGGTGCTGCCTTCCCTGTCAATCATGTGATCCTAAAATGTGCTATGAGTGGGGCATCCTGATCCCGGCACTCTGGGAGGCTGAGGCAGGAGGGTCACCGGGCAGCCTGGTTTTAGCACCTCCTCTGGGGAAGAGGGAGATGGTGGGGGCTGGGAAGGATTTAGGGGCCTGAGAAAACGTGGGGTGAGGGGGAGCTGGGCAGCCGGCAGTCGCATCCTGCCAGCCCTGAGGGCACAGAGCTTCCTCCACCCCTGGGTGCTGGCACCAAGACACGGGCTCCCTCCCCCAGGGCTGCACACTGAGGGCCTGTTCCGGAGGTCAGCCAGTGCCCAGACCGTCCGGCTGGTGCAGCGGCTCCTGGACCAAGGTGAGTCTGGTGGGAACACTCAGACAGCGGGCTCCCCACCCCGCAGTCCAGAAGGGGCCCTGTTCCCCCAGAGCCCCAGCCAGCAGGAGCCAGGTGGCCACACGAGGCTACTCTGTCGTTGAGCTTTCTCCACTCACACCGGTGGACACGGAGCGTACCTGACACCCTGAAAGAGGGGTGTTCACTGAGCGGGGTCTTCATGAAGCAGCTCCCCACCCCCGTACCTGGGAGGGGTGGCATGCAAGCTCAGGGTGCTGTCACCCACAGTCACTCAGCAAACATTAAGCCCACAGGGCGCTTCTTCCTGGCCGGCACTGAGGGACTCCGAGAGCCAAAACTCTGACCTCAGAGAGCTCGCACCTCAGTTAGGGCCAGGACCACCCCACGAGGGAATCAGGTGCCTCCTGTCCAGTCCGAGGCACCCGGGAAGAGGCAGGGAGGGTTGGGGCTGGCAGGAAAGAGCCCCCTGTTTCCGGGCGGGGAAGGATGGTCCCCAGGCCTGGGCCTTAGCCGCGTCTGTCTCTGCATGCAGGGAAACCCGTGAATTTCGACGACTATGGGGACATCCACGTCCCAGCCGTGATCCTGAAGACCTTCCTACGGGAGCTGCCCCAGCCGCTGCTCACCTTCGAGGCCTACGAGCGGGTCATGGGCATCACCAGTGCGTGCCCAGGAGGGGGCGGTGTCGAGGGCTGTCCTCCCGCACCTCAGGCTGTGGTGTGGCCAAGGTGGCGCCCGCAGGCAGGGTGGGGGAGGGGCCCTTGGGGCTGTCCCCACTTCACAGCAGGGCCCTCCTGCAGGTGGAGCAAGGGCATCTGCAGACTGGGGGCTCATCAGGTCAGCGTCCTGCATCTGCCCACCCCGGGACACCCACAGGGGTCCCCACCCCCGGGTCCCCTGCCCATGTCCCTGCTTACACGAGTGGCACTGTGTGGGGAGTGAGGGTGCAGTCTCACGATGGAGCACGGGCTCGTGTGGCCGTGGCACAGGCTGGTGGCTCCGTGGTGGCCTCTGGGTCCCAGCACACAGCTGAGACAGCACTGGGAGGAGCCACGGAGCTGGCAGGTCTTGGCATCGAAAGGACTCTCACGTTCAGATGGGCAGCTCCTCTGGCTGCTTCCTGGAGGGCCGTGATCCCAAGGGGGCCTGGTTCTGTGGTGTGTGTTGGGGAGCTGGAGTGGAGCATCCACAGCACTAAGGAAGAGAGGTGTATTTTGGCTTAGTTTATGGAGGTGTCGGTCCATAGTTGGCGTGGCAGAGGGGCATCGCAGAGGAGAAACAGTCCATGGCAGGCAGACGGAGCAGAGAGGGACCAAGGGAGGGGGAGGGGTGTGTACTCCCAGGCCACGCCCCCAGGGACCCTCCTCCTCCCACCAGGTTTCACCTTCCAACCTTACATTTAGCTATAAACTCATCAGTGGACTAATCCAGCAACGAGTACCACACCCCCGTAATCCAGTCCCCTCCCCAAAAGTCCACCTAGAGTGCATGAGGCTTTGGGGGAACATCTGGATATAAACCACAATAGATAAGACTATCTCGTTACTCCTGCGGGCCAGGCACGTTATGGTAGTTAGGTGACTCAGGTTGGGGCCTATTCCACAAGGACCAAACCTGTGGTTAGAAAGAGGGGACTGTCAGCTGTGTGGCACTGGCCCACCCTGGGGAGGGCAGGTGGCCGGAGACAGGGTGCATGGCCAGCTCTCAGGACCCAGGACCCCGACTCCCCGCAGAGGGAGATTTACCTTTACCAGTTCCTGCCCAGGCGTCCCCCACACTGGCTGTCACACAGACTGCGTGGTTATGAAGGATGAGGGGCCACCTCGGTGTGGGCAGCGACAGGTCGCTGGGCAGTGTGGAGCCAGGTGGCCGCATGGAGGTGGATCTGACAGTGGGCAGGCGGGGTGGACAAGCACACAGTCATCCGGGCATGCGGGGCCCCATCCCGGGGAGAAGCTTCCCGACTCCGTGGGCCTGGGTTCCACCTGGGGAAGCTGACTGCGGTGGACCTCAGCGGGGCAGTTACACTGAGGCCCCGGGAGGGGCGGCTGCCTTGCCCAAGAGCAGCACGACATGGAGTTGGTGTGCTGAGAATCGTGACGGGAAGTCAGTCCAGAGCAGGGTCCTGCCAGGGCCGGGAGGTGTTTCGGCCTCCGTGGCTCTGCCGTCTGGGCTATCACCAGCAGAGACGGAGCGTCAGGGAGTGGCTGCAGCTGTGGCCCAGTAAAACTTTATTGACAAAAACAGGAGCTGGGCAGGTTGGACCATGGCTGCAACTTACCGACCCCTGGTCCAGACCTTCTGCTGTTTGGGACATGCTCAGCCTCCTGGGAGGAGGCAGTTACTCTGCCACTGTTGGTTTTCTTAATGTTGCCAAATCAAAGGAGGCTGTTTGTTTTGGGGAAAAGGAGAAGGGCTTTATTTATTTATTGCGGCACCGGGGATCAAACTCACAAGCTTGCGCCTGCCAGACAGGCACTTAAGCCACTGAGCCAAACTCCCAGCCCTGGTTTTTTGAGGCAGGTTCGCACTATGTAGCTCAGGCCAGTCTTGCACTCATGTTGTAGCCCAAGCTGGCCTTGCACTCACAACGCTCCGCCTACCTCAGCCTCCAGAGTGCTGGGATTAAAGGTGTGCACCACCACACCCAGCAAAAGATGTAACTTTTGCACTGCCGGTCACCCTCAGAGCTGTTGTGCCCGAGCCTGTGCCCCCTACCCCGGGACGCCGTACTGCCCAGCCCCGCCCAGCAGCTCAGGGTCCCCTGTCTTGCAGATGTGGAGAGCAGCCTGCGCGTCACCCACTGCCGCCAGGTCCTGCGGAGCCTCCCGGAGCACAACTACGCCGTCCTCCGCTACCTCATGGCCTTCCTGCACGCGGTGAGTGCTGAGTTCCCTCCTGCCGCCTGCTGGGCCTGGGGTCACATCTCTGCGGTGCCACTTCTGGCCAACAGAGGACTGGGGCAGTGGGGACACCTCTGTCCCCTCTGTCCCATCCCTGTCCCGATTCCCCAGAGCCCACGGCTTCAATTTTGTAGCGAAGCAAAAAGAGAACAGGCCCTGCCCTCAGATGGGTCTGCAGAGGCCCTGCCTTGCCTGGCCGCATGACCTGGACATTCCCTGGGCATTCTCCGCCTCAGTTTCCCCATGTGTAATGAATTCCAGCGCTTGAGGTCACTGTGGCAGCTGAGACAGACAGGGAGCCCCTCAAGGGAGTGGGAAACTCTTCACACACCTACCACCCTCCCAGGAAACCTCTGCTAGCTGGCCTCAGGCATCCCAGGTCACCACCCCTGTCCCGGAGGTCAGAGGTCAGAGGTCAGAGGTCACCCTGCCCATCCTCCTCTGCTGGTGTGTGTGGGCCTCCTGAGCCTGCTGAAGTAGAGGGGAAAGGGAGGGGTGTTGAGACCCTGGGAGGCAGGTCACAGAGCCAGGGGGTCTTCCGGGGCATCAAGGCCAATCCCTTCCTTGTACAGATAGGGAAACTGAGTCCCAGAGCAGAAGACAGCTGCACAAGGCCTCAGCACTGGCCGGCGGCTCCCAGCCCAGGGCTCTTTGCTCCCCCTAAGGGGTCAGGATGGAGCCCGGGCCACCTGGGTCTCGGTTCACGCCCCTTGTCCCGCACGGGGTCTCGCAGGTGTCCCAGGAGAGCATCCTCAACAAGATGAACAGCTCCAACCTGGCCTGCGTCTTCGGGCCCAACCTGACCTGGCCCTCGCAGGCCTCGTCCTCGCTGAGCGCGCTGCTGCCCCTCAACCTGTTCACGGAGCTGCTGATCGAGTACTACGAGACCATCTTCAGTGCCCACGAGGCCCCGGGGGAGCGGGGCCCGGGCACAGGGGACGCGGGCGGACAGGGCGGCCACCTCACCCGAGGGTGCGGGGTCGCGGATCCACCCCAGCCCTCGCCAGGCCTGTCGGGCCTCCGCGTCCCCTGACGGCAGCCAGGAGTCGCCTCTCGTGTCGCAGATGTCCCCTCCAAGTCGATGCAGCTGGGTCCGCATCGTGGGTTTTGCAGACGTACTCTCTGTGAAGATAACCAGCTTTAAATGAACTCAGAACCTTCTAATGGAAATTGCCTGCTTCTGGTTCTAAGCTCTTCTCCGTGGTTCCCGGGCTGTGGCTAGAATAAAAGAACGCATCTGTTAAAAATCATTCTTTTGAATTGTAACTGCGTGGTTTCACTGAAAATGGAAATGTGTGGGTGAAGACCATGCAGTGGTCACCGTGGCTGCCGCAGTGCTGTGTGACAAGCCACCCAGACCCAGGGGCTCCAGGTGATTACTCAGGGTGCCCAGCGTGCGTGTGAGCCTCTCACCACTGACGAGACCCGACATACACCATCTTACAGGCGGAGAGCTCTCCTTGCTCTCATAGTTTTGGAGGTCTCAGCCCATGGCCCCTCAGTGCTGTTGCTTTTGGCCGGTGGTGAGGAGGCTCAGCGCGACAGGGCGTGACGGAGGATATTCCTCTCTCTTGGTGACCCGAGTGAAGAAGGGGGCGGGTCCCGATGGCCCCTTTCGGGTCTCACCCCCAGTGACCCCACCACCTGAGGTTCCAACCCTCTGCTGCAAGTGGGGGCCAGGCCTTTAGCGTATGGGCCTTGGAGACATCTAAGACCAAAACAGCCGTGGGTCAGTTGGCTTTGAGGGGCTCCCCACGTGTCCAGGCTGGGCCTGCTGCTGCCTGGGGAGCCACGCAGCACGTGCTCCCAGTAAAGCCTGCACCGGAGCCGAGGGGCGCCCTCCCTGGCACTGGCCGCAGTCCTGTGGGCTCAGGTGGCCCTGGCCAAGCCCTGGCTCACAACACAGGAAGACCGAAAAGGCCTCTGGGAAGGGTGCGGCCTGGGGCACAAAGCAGTTGGCATGCCACAGGGCCCGGGACGTGCTGGGCTTGCACCGTCTCAGACAGAGTGGCCCCTTAGGGCCCGCAGAGGGGCCCATTCATGTCCCCGTGAAATGCGGAGCAGAAGGAAGCGACATCTGGTTCCATGGCCAAACAGGCAGTTCCCAGAATCATCCTGATTGGGCCTGCTGAGGTCACGTGTCCATCCTGGACCTGTCGCTGTGGCCAGGGAGTACTCCTATTGGCCAGGCCTGGGTCACATGAGGCAGTGAGGGGGGCACAGGCCCCTGGGCGCTCACCGTCACCACAAGACCACCCATTTGTCCCGTGCTGGGCGAGAAGGACGGGTGTCCGCGGCAGGCACGCCCCTCCTGCCGTGCCGCAGCCCCTGTGGCCCTACACACCCTGGGGTCTGGAATGTGGAGGTGCTGGCTGCACTCGAACCCCACCTCGCCCCACTTCCGGGCTGTTTTCTACCCAGCCTGGGCTGCCTGTCCACAAGGAAGGGGCCAGGTGACAATGGGGCTTCTCCCTGCGCCTGTCACAGATGGCACCTGGCACAGGAGGACGGACTGGATCTGCAGACGAGTGTGTCGCCACTTCCTCCTGGCGCTCCCGCGCAGGCACGCGGTGTCCCCAGGGCTGGGCTCGCAGCTGCTCAGGACGCGACCCCGCAGTTTGGTTAGGACCTGGGGCTGGTCTCCCAGATGCTGGGAGTGTTAGCCCGGCCCCAGGAGACCGCTTACCGATCTCGCCTCCTCCAGGGACACGGGACAGCTCACGGGGTCCCTGTGGGATGCAGGTGACACAGGGCCACCGCCACCCACGAACAGGGCCCTGCTGCAGGCCAGGAGGAGCAGCTGGCCTTCACACCTGCCTGCGAGCCACGGGGCATCCCGGCTGGGGGTTCTCTCCACTGGGGATTGCAGGGACCCCAGTAAATGGCACCCCTCTTCCCTGCTGGGAGAGAGGTAGACTCAGGAGTCCCCAGAGAGAAGAGGCCAGATGGCTTCTCGTGGTGACCAGAGACCTGGGGTCAAGGGCCTCTGCCAAGTGGTTACCCTGGTAACCAGCCTTGGCCCCGAGGTGGACTGTGCCTAGCATGCCGGTGTCCTCCCTGGACAGGCCCTCTAGTAACAGCACCCTCCGTGTGGTTCTCCCCATGGGAATGTGGAGGGGGTCTTTGTCCACTGAGGCTCTTATTCCTAACCCACGAATGGGGACCCCGTGGCCCCAGAGTCACATGGCTGGCGAGTGGCAGGGCTGGGGTCCAGCGGTTTGTTTTCTGCTCTGCCACCTTGGGGGACTCAGCCTCAGTCTCCTCGTCTGTATGATGGGAACCCACACCTGCTCCCTTCCGGCTCTGAGGATGTGGCTTGGCCACCCTCAAAGCCATTGGCCCCCTGGGGCAGCCTCTCCCGCAGCCGTCTGCAAGCATCCCTGGAGCCCACACTCCAAGTGGCCCGGCCAGCAGCTTCCTGCCTGGGCATCCTCGGAGAGGCCCCAGCCACTGCTCACCAGGTGGACGCCCTGGCCTGTGGTCTCACTGTCCCAGGACACCAGGGGCAGACCACAGCGGACCCACCCCAAGCCCCGGGCAGTCAGAGGTGCCACCAGCCGGCTGGCCCCTGCGCTGGCTTTGAGGCTTCTCTCCCACACCGCCCCCAGCTGCTCCTTCCTGCCTGGGCTCCTGTCACCGCCTGTTCCCCGCCTCTGTCCTTGCCCACGTGTCCCTTCTGTCGCCTTCCTTGGACTGATCCTGGCCTCTCTGTCCTTCCTAGCTGTCACCCGCACCCACCCCAGGCCGGAACAGGTCCCTTGTGCTTCTTGAAAACCGATCTTTATTTCCTTTCTTTTCTATTCTGCTATAAAGACTTTTTCTTTGCTTCTTTCTTTCTTTCTTTCTTTCTTTCTTTCTTTCTTTCTTTGTCCCTTCCTTTCATTCTTCCTTACTTTTTAACACAACCGTCTGGCTCTGACCCCCAAACAGCTAGGCTCCGGGGAGCAGTCCGGTGCGGTCCCCAAGGCCATCGGCCACCGCGTCCCTGACCACACCTCCAGGAAAGCCACCACCAGCAACTGCAGGGAGGCGAAGGCGACTGCGCACTCGAGATTCAGATCAGCCCCCAGCAGCCTCAGTTCTGTTGTAAGGGGAAAAAATAAAAGAGGAAAGAAATAAAAATGATGGCTCCCTTCAGAGGGCACCATCGTGAGCGCCAGAATTAACAATGACATTAAATCAAACCTCATGCATTATGGATAGAGGGTTCCAGCAAAAGGCACGTCTGTGAAATATATGTTTCAAATTTTCCGGCTCTGAGAGGCAGCCCCAAGATGTTCTCCTGCGGCTTCTGGGAGAGTGGTTTCCCTTTCACAAACGACAAGCGTGGCGGTGTCCCGGCTCCGTGCCGGCGGCCTCGACCATTTCCGCAGCGGAAGAACGCGACTGCGGGAGGCTGTGTTGGAAGCCGTTGACGCGTTTTGGCTTAAAACCATGCAACGCCACACACAGAAACAAGGACCCCAGGGTGTCACCCACACAGAAACAAGGGCCCCAGGGTGTCGCCGTTGACGGGACAGATGGGATAAACGGTCCACACGCTCCTCATGCGGAAATGACAAAGATTTTAAGCGACTCTGGAGATCAGGCAGGCTGCCCAGGACTTGGAGCTGACGTCCACAGCGAGTTATTGAAACCTGTCCAGACTGAAAGAGGCCACCACAGACGGCCCCCCGCTCCTGGTGCCACCCGGGGTGTGACCTCCACGCGTCCGTCGGCCCACAGCGGGAGGTCACAGTTGGGGGCTCGGCTTCAGCCTGTGAGTCGCGTGGGAGCCGCGGGACCCTGGGCTGCCGTCACCCTCTCCCGTCGGCGTCCCGGTCCTGTGTGCCTCCGGGCAGCTGTCTGTCTGGTCTCACAATTACAGAGCCGACCAGAGCCCCTCCTGCCCCCCGGGGCTCGCTGAACCCAGCTGGGGGTGTCTTGGTTACTTTTCACTTGTTGCTGAGACGAAACACTTGACACCCAAAATTAGGGAAGGAAAGGTTTATTTAGCTTACAGTTTTTGGAGGTTTCAGTCTACAATCAGCTGGCTCCAAGGCAGGGTGGCATGGCACAGGAACAACACTTCAAGGCAGCAACCGAACAAAAGCAGCCAAAGTAAAAGGAGCAAGAGCA
>RJWM01029460.1:0-24462 GCA_004363535.1 Dasyprocta punctata
ATACCCATGAACTGGGAAAATAGCCTATTGCCCATCAGACAAAGGACTTCTATATAAAATGTATAAAGAATTAAAAGAAATCAGGCCCCTTAAATTCAAGGACCCAATCCAAAAATGGCCATCTGAGATGAATACACACTTCTCAGAGAAAGAAATGCAAACAGCAAATAAATATATGAAAAAATGTTCAACGTCAATGGTCATTTGGGAAATGCAAATTAAAACAACACTGAGATTCCATCTCACTCCAGAAAGAATGGCCAAGATTAAAAATCAACCAGTAACAAATGCTGGAGGGGCTGTGGGAAAAAGGAACTCTTCTCCACTGTTGGTGGGAGTGTAGACTGGTGCAACCACTGTGGAAATCAGTGTGGGGATTCCTTAAGAAGCTAGGATTAGAGATCCCATTCAACCCAGCTATCCCACTTCTGGGCATTTTCCCAGAAGAATTGAAAACATCTTACCACAGTGATATTTGTGCACCCATGTTTATAGCAACCCAATTTGTAATAGCCAGATCTTGGAAACAGCCCAAGTGCCCATCAATCAAAGAACGGATAAAAAAGATGTGGCATTTTTATACAATGGAGTACTACTCAGCTATTAAGAAAGATTGCATTGAGACTTTTATAAGTAAATGGACACGACTTGAGACCATACTCATAAGTGAGATAAATCAAAGTCATATGAGTAAACACCATATTGTCTCCCTAGTATAAGAAACTGAAAAACTATATATGATCCAAAATCTACAATAAATACTATGTAAGTGTAAAAACAGCTCGAAGAGCAAAAGTAATTGGGGAGAGAAAAGGGGGAAAGAGAGAAGGGTAAAGGAAAAGATAAATATCTGTATATATGTATATGTAAGATAACTAAAACAAATGTACTGCTGAATGTATTAATTATTGAGAAAGATTGGACTGATTTTTTTTCATGATACCATGATTTTTAAGAAATTTTTCTTTTCATTATCACTAATGAAAATCTTGTCTGCTAGACCTGGTATTCTATCCTCACATTGGTTCATTCTTTCCACATGCTTTCAATAGAACTTCTAATCTCCTGGATATCTGATTGAATCTTTTTCATGGATTCTGTTCCTTTCCCATGTTGGCATTCTTGGTTTTCACCATTTTACTAAATTCCTCTATTTTTTAAGAAATCTGTGTCTTCACTAGATTCACTAAGCATGCCCTTCATTATGGTCATCATCTTTGAAGTTATCTGAAAATTTCTGATTTTATTTTTTCTAGAACCTCATTTATTTGCTTTTTTACTTCCACTGTTACCACTTCAGAATTCAGGTGGGTGACTTTTGAGTTATTTCATCTCATTCTCCCTGGGTTTGCCTTTGTGAGTTGGAAGTCTGGCATTGCATCTTGTTTCCTTGTCTTTTCATTTTCTAAATTTTTAAAACTTTAATTCCTGCACTGATTCTTGTAAATTGTTTTTGCTATATGGCTTTATTGCCAGTATTGAGAGTACTTAGGAAATGACTACTTCTCAGAAATGTCTTCCAGAGGTAGCCTTTGGGTTTTGAGTCTTTTACAAGATCCTACCTCTTCAATTTACTTGGCAGGAGAAATCGCTACCTATTTGGTCTAGCCCCTAATTCTCTGGCACTGACCTATATTGTTGCTTAAGACCCTCAGGGAATCTAAGTCTTGGCATACAAAGAAAAACAACTGATTAGAACAATTGTGTCACCTTAGCAAAAGTAGTACAATCATTAATAACAATAGCATCAAACAGACCCTAGAAAATGACAAACTATGGTAACTATTAATTTGCCACCTTAAACCATATGAGCAAGATTTGTAGTTATGTAACAAAATCTAAAACCAGAAAATTGTGTATGGTAAATATACCCCAATATGTATACATTAACTATACACCTCAAGGGCAAAAATTTAAAAGGGATTCAGGAAAAAAAATAGAGAAATAGGAAAACAGAGAGGGATTAAAAGCAAGGCTGAAGGACAAAGGAAGATTACACAAACTTCGGGAACTGGTGAAGAAGACAGGAGGGAAAGAAAGAAGGAAGAAATAGAAACAAACAGAACAAAACAAAAAACCTAGGAACCATCTTCTCACTGGTATTAAAAAAATCAGGAAAAAAAGAAAAAAATAGAAAAAATTAAAAGTAAAAAAATTTAAAAAGAAAGAAAGAAAGAAAAAAAAAAGCAAATATCTACTTCAGGGTGTGTCCCTGTTGTCACTGGCTGACAGAGAGAACAGAGTCTATATCTGTGTTTGTTGATCCCAGAAAGCCAGCAGTAGAATTATGGCAGTGGTGTGCAATCCCAGCAAACCTAGACCTTTAGTTCCTGAAGCTCAGGCTGCTTCTGGTTTCTGGCTGTGATGCTGGGACCTGAGTTTTTCAGCCCTCAGCATGCCAAGTGACTCTTGCAATCATGAATTTGGCTCCTTGACCTCCTGGTGGCTTGACTTTGGTTTTCCCTCACCCTGACACTTGGAACTACTAGATAGAACCAATCCAACACGACTCTGATTTCTGACTTCCGTTGGCTCCTTTCCAAAATGGGTACCATCTAGTCACTCTCTCTTGTGGGGTCTCTAAATTTGAATAACTCACCAGCCACTGCAGGCCTCAGCATCCACTGCTCCATTCCACTGGTTTGTTTGTCCACGGAGGCCTCTGGGGTCACAGTAGTCACTGTACCTCTCCAAGTTCAAGCCACCACTCCCATGCTTTGATCAAGAGCTCAGGGAGAAAGCACCACTTGCCATCTCCCTCCTCCATGTTGTGGTCCCTCCCTTCACTCTCCCTGTGGGCTCTAATTCTTGCTTCAGATTCTTGCTGGGTCCCAGATACCCACTTCCTCTTTATCTTTCCTACATTGCTATATTTAAGTGTCTGGATTCCAAATTAAAAATCAAGTTATTATGCATTTTCTGTTCCACTTTCCTAGCGATTCACCCTGAAGTATGGTATTCCAGAGAAAGAGTGCCCTTCTTGTGTTTTCCCAATGGCCAGCAACCTCATTATTTTAAAGAATAAAAGTCATAGTCCATTTATATCTAGGGCAAATACCAGGCTCTTCCTGCTGTGCCTTGAAGTTTCCCCACTAGGAAGAAGCAATCAGAATGTTACAGGCTGCTGGTGTTATTCTCACACTGAGGTGGACAGATAGTCTGAATCTTAGGAGTTACTGTGGACAATGAAGGAAACCACCTTAGAAACCTCCCACAACTCCTATCTTTATAACAAAGTATTATCTGACCTTGAAACTTGATAATGGATAGAGGGGAAGTAAAACCAGAAATACAGTTTTGATAGAGCTGCTTTATTTGTATGATTCTGTAAAAATAACAGAAACATAGTACCATAATAACCTTTCATCTTTTAATAAATCTATGACAAGAGAATCAATGTCATGCCTGTCACATAGAAGGTACTCAATTTACATAATGACAAAGTAGTACTAAATGAGATCTGAGGTTTCCATCAGCAAAAGAAGTATCTCTAACAGCAATAGTAACATAAATAAATTTAGAGATGTTAGAGATTTCAGTGCCTAAAATTCCATAGGCAAGTCATGAGGCTGACAAAGCAAACAAAATCAGGGAATTTGTTCATGGTCACACTTTCTCATTTTGACTTTTCTGTATCCCCCATGAGCCTATAACTTCCTTGTGAGTAAAGGTCATGGATAATCTAGTTTATCTTCATCAATTCATAGTTAGTGAATGTTCTGTATGCAGTAACTGTTTAGTAAATGTTGTTGAAGAAATAACTCTTTCTTTCTTTTTGTCTCTCCCAATATTCAGGATCATAGAGTTATCTTCTGGACATGTATACCTTATGTTCTTTAACATGTGGAAAGAAACTAGAAAGAAGGTCTACCTGGTTAGCAAAATATTAGAGAGCAGTAGGAAACAGATTGTGTTTATTTTCTCCAGTGGATGATCCAGAAATAGCAAGCTCAGGGAAGAAAGGCATCACCAGAGCTCGGGTTACTAGAAGAGGTCAAATTAAACCTAAAGGTAGAGAAGATAGGAACAAACTGTACAGTGAAAAAGAACAGCATGGTGTAGAGAGAGGTGTTAAGCATGAGTATTCAAGAAAGATCTGTGAGAAACTGTTGACCAAGTGGCAAAAATCTTCAGTAGAAGTGTTGAAGATGAAAGTTAGACTCATAAAGCCACAGGACATTTGAACTTGACATTTAGATACAGTGAGGGGAGAATAGGGTTAGGTGTGGGCCACAAGTAGTTCAAAAGATCCAAACAGTTTTATTTTTTAATATTTAAAATATTGTTTAGAAAGATAACATCACAATTTTCTTTATTTTACTCTGCCAGGTGTAATATTTTTGTTTTAATAAAGGCTTTTTAGGAAATCTTGCCTCATTCCAAAGTTAAGATGTAGTCTAAAGATGTACAAAGGAGGTAGCTTTGAGTTTTGAGTTTTAAGGAGCCCTTAGAAGTCATACATTGGAAGGAAAATATAACATACCTACCACCTCCCAAAGCTTGCTCTAAGCTTTTCTAAGTTGACTCACAAAAGGTTGGCCCACTGTATCAGAGGTAGGACGTGTACGGACATGGGGGCGGCATGTTGGTATCACCACCACAGGCATTGTCAGCAACCTGAAAAGTCACTAGAGAGATCTCTGTCCCAAGCTTTCACTCAGGTGTTCTAATCTTTGCCTTCTGCTCCCCAGTTACCCACGGCTTATTAGTTCTCATTTATGCAAATTAATTTAAATATAATATGACTATAAATAAGTCTATCTGTGGCCTGCAGACAATATCAAACAATGCTACTCTATTGGCCTATGAGAATAATGTTGATTTCAAGTCATCTGTAGTGAAAAGAATACTAGTTTAGGAGGTGGTAACCTGGGTTCAAATCTTACCTCTGTCATAGACCCACTGTGTAGTTATTTTGTAATTCTGGCAATGGCAATCAGAGGTGCCCTGAGTTCACATAATTAGTGATTTTAGTTTTATCATATCAAGGAGACTGGATAAAGATAATGCAGTTATCTTTAGTTCTCAATAACAGTGATCTGTGGTGTGATACTTTTTCCATGTAATAATAGATTCGAAATCCTAATGTGCTGGAAGAAATATAAATGCAAACTATTATCATTAGGCATTAGATTCTTCATAGATTTATTGTAGAGTCCCTAAAGGAAGCTGTGGCACATTCATGTTTTACAGCTGTAATGATGGCAGACTTGGGACAAACTGCCTCCTCATTTTATGTTTAGCTTGATAAGTCACAAACTGTCACTTTTTTGATGTCCTTCCCAAAAGGAAGGAAGCACCAGTTGTCAGTTTTATTAGGCGAAATGACATAATATACTGTGTTTATCCATTAGTGCTCTTATAAAAAAAAGCTTTAACCACTGGAATCTGAGGTGATTTTAAGAACTGAAAGGTAACCTGAGAAAAGTCTTCCCATTGCATGGTCAGAGTGTGATGTAGGGGGAGAAAACTCTAAATTCTTTTAGAACCATTATCAGAAAGAATCCTAGAATAAATGTTTCTGAACTCTGCCATTGCTTTTGATACTCTAGGCTATTGTTTATCTCAGCTGATTCATTGCAAACTCAGGAAACAAGGGCTGGACGTATCGTGCTAGATGATTTAGCTTTAACACTTCTGGCTTTGGAGTCAATTCCATTTTGAGATGGGCAAGAATAATAAATTCCAATGAAAAACTTCGAAACAATTGTGCTTGGTCACAAAACCATTGTCAGCTTACATGCCACCTATTGATAATAGATTCCCCAAAAGTTCTCAATATCAGTGTCAATATTATTATAAAATACAAAAAAGCTCCATGTAGTGTAAATATTAATCATTTTCTTGACTGTCATGGCTTAAATGCTCTGAACAGTTCAAAAGTAATATGTTATTGATTGCAGAATTGCTATCCTATTTGTTATCCATCATATGACCTATCTTCAGGGCCTTTCTAAGTGTCCTGTGGCATATGTGATATTTATGTTAATGTAGGATTTATTTGCAACCCAGCGAGCATGTCCAGGCCTCATACCTCACTGTCATAGAGTGGATTTTCTGAGTCATGGTTTCTTTCCAAAGTTTCAATTGTCATTGGAGCACATTCTGCTGTGTCTTACTATCTTGGGAACAGAGAAATGAGTTCAGGTTATTTATACTCTTCCTACAAAAAAGAACGACTGTGTTCTTTGGGTGATTTGGTGGTTATTCTTTATTTTTTTAAGTATCATGTAGTATTTTATAGGGGATTTTTTTATCTTATGAAATAATAAAATTTTATAACAAAATAATAAGAGAATGACAGTAGTTTGTATCAGCTGCTTTACTGCATTTAGCTTGTCTAAAACTTTTACTTTCCAAAATGACTGCTTTTAAATGCCTGCCCCATCTTTTGTGATTTTACTACCTACTTCTAGAGCCATACTTAACCTTATTAATGATGACAGAACCTGGGATTGTTTACAATAAAAGGAAAAGAGATAGTATCTCCTTTAAACACAACCCCATTCTACAGAGCTCTTACAGTTGATTTCTCTTTTCTTCTGCTCTGCTTTCAGGAAACATATACGAAACCTAAATGGGCAAGAATGATTTAAAAGTGAGGCTGCACAGAAAGTCCAGTGCAAATCAGAGCCTAGAAATGATTGAACAGATGTAGCAGGTGTAAACACGTTTCCTTAACTTGGTTCCTGGATTTTACATCCTCCTAGAAGACTCTCTGTACTTCAGAAAGGGTTATGGGTACAGATGGTAAACTGCTGAAATGCCCAGAAGGTTCAAGCTCATCTGTGTTTTTAAGGAAGGGAAGGTTTGTGCATTGTCTGACTCACAGGTGTTTGGAAGGCTCCAAATTACCTTCAGGTTTTTCTGTTTTACTTTGCTTTAACAGATGTCTTGGGTTATGTGTTGGAAGCATCTACTCCTTATGGTGTCCAAGTGTTCAAAATTGGAAAGAGGGTCCCAAGAGCACGGAGGTGGAGCGGAGCTCTTGGCACATAAGCCAATGCAGTCATTACAGATTGAAGCTCTGGGCTTCTCTTGTCTCTGGGCTGCTGCCACTGTTTTTTTTCCTGTGGTCACTGACTCCTTACCTTCCTGCTTTTCAGAGTTCTTAGTGTACAATGATTTTGGCACAGACACTTCATTATTCCTGAACCTTAATGTCCCTTGTTCCCGTCTCAGTTTCTCACAGCCTGTGGCTGCAACAGGTGTAGCCAGGCAATGACTGCACGGTTTCAGGTGTTCTGTTTGAGTGGCTTCTGTGAATTGAGCACCTGAGTGATTCTTCTGTTAGAGCCAAATCCTAATGCTGAAATGTGTGTGCTTCCTTCCCCAGGGTAGCAAACGCCAATCTTTGCTTAAAAGGAAAAAAAAAAGGAAAGCAAAACGAAATCAGATCAATGTGTAGTACAAGGTCCTCCACTGTGTACCTTATATCCATGGCACCATTCAATCTGCTGTGTTTGCTTTCCTAAAATCCATTGTTTCCTACTTTATATGAAAAGCAACATTTCATGAGATGAGCATTTCCAAAAACGTGTTTGGTGGGAGGTGCAGTAGACCATATTAGGGGAAAATTCTGGGTTGTCAAAAAGTTGGAAAAGTCCTGTGTGATACGAAAGTAAACTTATAGAAAATATTTAGAGTTTCTTGTGATCATTTAAATATATTAATTTCCAGGTAAGAATTCTGACAAACACAATATGTAATATTTACTATTATATTAAAACAAAAGAATTGTGTTTGTGTGTGTGTGTGTGTGTGTGTGTGTGTGTAGTACATCAAGAGACAAGTTATCCTTACAAAACACTTTGAAAATGTTTGCTTAGACCAAACAATAAAGCCCAAGGGACCCACATTTGATATCAGTTTACCCTGAGGCAGCTCACCACATAATTAATGAGGCCTTTTTTTTTTTAAATAATGGGTGAAGGGAATTGACATTAGGAGACTTTGTGGACTATAATGGAAATTTTGGTTGATTTTCTAACACCTCTTTTTCCTCTACGCTATTGTAGTCATACCGTTTGAGAGGATTATCCCCATTATCAGCATCTGTTATGAACAGAACTCATATGGTGAAACCTTAACCCTCAACCTGATCATATTTGGAGATAAAGCCTAAAAGAGGTAATTAATAGTCAATGAAGGTGTAAGAAGGGAGCTTGGATAGGACTGGCATCCTTATGAGGTGGCATCCTTAGGACAGTCACAAGGGAAGTGCTGCATTGACAAGGGCCACAAAAAACACAGCAAGACCTTGACCATCTAAGCCAAATAAAAGGGAAGGCCTCAGGAAAACACCAGACCTGCTGACTTGACCTTACACTTCTAGACTCTAGAGTTAAGGGAAAATAAATTTCTATTGTTTAAGCCACCGAGTTTGAAGTGTTGTTGTGTTTTTTTTTAATTTTATTTTTTTAAAGCAGTCTTTGGCAAACTATTGGGCCCTGTACTAGAATATCAGTTCCTCCATCCCATTTCTCCACCATAACCGCTTCGGATAATACTGACCTAAACCAGGATGCAGCTGTTGGCTCAAGGGGACTCCAATTAGTGTAATCCTTCAGGCTTTTGTTTAAGGGTGGTGAGGTTGATCTTTTGTTCCTAATAAATGTGTCCAAGGAAACATGCAGCTGTTGTTGCTGTGGATGCCAATTTGTGAAGCCAGTCAGAGGGTAGCAAATAGACCAGGAAAAGACAAGAAACCAAAAAGAAGAAATGCACATGGAGCTCTGATCAATTCATGCTTAAGGCTGAGCTTCTTCATTATGTGAAATAACAACTCTCCTAGATTGTTTAAGTCACTTTGTCTTGTTTGCTTTGATTGGTAATGAAAACTGTCCCAACTGATACACAGGTTACGCAGGAGTCAAACTTCAGGCCCAACCAAAAGGCTCCAGGGCAGCAGGTCTTGGTGCCCAGACTACCATGTGTCTGAACTGCCAACTCTGAGTTCCTTAGCAATAAATTCATTTCACATTTTACTGTAGGATCTATATGTGTGTTCACACACAGATAAAAAGATACATACAACTTAAATATACAGTATATAAAATGAAAAGTTAAATGTCATGGTAGATTTCTACCATGTCCAATTTTCTCAGCTAGAACATTTCTCAAACTCTCTTTCCTTGAATGGTTCCTTGCTAAAGACTGCCAAAAGTGGATTTTGTACAATATTTGGAATTTAGAAGTGAAGTTGCAGCCATACCATAATGTCATCACGGACAGATATAGATTAGCCTCCAAAAGTCTACCTTCTTCTTTTCCCCTGATCTGAGTCTGGCTCTTGCTCTTCCTTGCTGAGCCAGAGAAACGCCAGCTTGATCAGAAGAGGCAGAGGCAGGGTGTTTCGCTCTCTGAACTGGCTTTCCTAGGCCTCCACTCCAGCTGGGCATCGCTAGGCTCAGTGCCTGCATCCTCCTGCCACTTCCTACTTATTCCTCTGCTCTCCTGCTATGAGTGGGCTGGTATAGGACTATTTCCTGCGTCCCACTCTCCAGGTCTCCCTTCTGACCCTTACTTCCCTCTGTCTCTGGTCTCATATCTGTAACAATACATGTTCCATGCTGCTCTTAGTGGTCATGATTTCCTGGCAGAATCCTGACTCACTGTAGAAAATCAAACAGGGCAGGGAGTAAGATGTTCTTGTGGGGGAATATGCAATGCAGTTTTAAATAATATATTCAGGGAAGTCCTTACCAGAAGGAGATCCTGGGACACAGATCTGAAGTGGTAAAAACTGTAAAATCCTTTCTAATGCACATAAAGACTATTTGGAGGGTAATCAGAATAATAAAGGATGTGGCCTAGAAAAACTTTATATCTCATAATTCTTCATAAATAACATTAATTACAAAATATTGTTAATTTCTTTAGAGCTTTCTTTTGAAGTTGTGTTTTCTAAAACCTCATGGCTCTCACAGAGTCTAAAATCAAGACCAGAGTTGTTCTTCCAAGTTTCAGAAGGAAATGAACTCTGTAGGTATGAAGCCCCAAGAAGAAAATTCTCTCATTAAGTTACATTGCTTTGCCGATGACTGGAGCCCTGCCACGTGTTTACCTGATTAAGTTCCTTCAACTTTGTCTCCTGTTTGCCAGAGCAACTACTGAAAACAAATTCAAAGAGTCTAAGGAAAGTAGGGGAGAGAGATGGCCCTGGGGAAGGAGAAAGTGAGACAGGGAAGTTTCTCCAGTGGGATTCAGGGAGTTGAACTTGGCTTCAGAGGTTTAAGACTCCATCTGTACTCAGCTGGTGTGCTGGGGAGGGATGGAGCCGCCTAAGCAAACAATGCAGCAGAAAGGAGACCCCTCTGCTCTGGTTTTTATCAGCAGCGCCAAGGCCTTGGTTTCCTGGCAACCAACTTTAGAGTGGTCCTGCAGCTTGGGTGGCCCCTAGGGGGAGCCCATCGGCTGTCAACCGCCCAGGGGCTCCTCTCAGGGTGCCAGGCTAGTTCTTTTGCAGAGCACAATTAGAGCTTCTGCCAGAGAAAGATGATTTTGAGACAGGTATGCATTTGATAAATTAGGGTTACAAACCTCCAGTGTCAACTCATAGCTAGTTACTGATGGACAACTACAGCTTCCTCCCACCACCTGTACTAGGTATTGAACCCAGAACTTGCATGCTGAACCACATCCCCAGCACCTTTTTATTTTTTGAGACAAGGTCTTGATAAGTCACTAAGTTGCCCAGGCTGGGTTTGAACTTGTGATACTCCTATCTCAATCTCCCAGAGATTGCCATGGGGCTTGCTTTAGACTCTGAAATTGAAAGCTAAATACAAGACTGATGTCCAAAACAGTTTTCTTTAGACACTGGCAAGTAAAAATCTTATCTATCCAATAATCATAATAAGTCTGCAAAGATTTATTTTACAGTGAAAAATGCTCATTTCATTTCTGGTTCACTTTTTAAATAAACTATGTATTGATTAGTTGAGAAGGCTATATAATAATTTCAGGGATTTTCACACTGTAAGACATAAGCTATTTTGTAGATGAATTTCCCTCCATTTAAAGTCTTGTCTTGTCTTATCTTTTTTCCTGATTTTGAGGGGAGAGTAATACACACAGACCAGGCAGCAGACAGAAAGGGACCAAGAGTTTCCATTTGACAAGGTAAAAACTGAACTTGACATTCTGTGCATACGGAAGGCAACTTAGTAAGGGAAAATATATCCTTCCTTTGGTGACACATGTCCTAGTCCCCCATCCTCTGGTTCTGTTTCACTTTTTGACCAACAAACATTAACCCAGAAGCAATCGCTCCTCACACCCTCTGCATGCTGCTTGAATCAAATGAAAGGGAAAATCTGAGGTTTGGGACAGGGATGTACCTATCCTTCCAGCATGACAACTCCACTCAAATATTTGGAAAAGAGGAAAGAAAACAACAAGCATGCTTGGTTCCAAACCAAGTTCATAGTGATATGCAGTGATGGGAAGAATCTCTTTATTCTGGTCTGCTCCCACACATTCTTTTATCCTCATTACATTTCAGAAAAGATGCTGGTGTAGGGCAAGACAACATCAATAGGTGTGTAAAACTGAAGTAAGGTAAACGACATAGAAAGTGAAAGCAAGGGTCTAGTATTTATGCTCTTAAACATTTAATTGCCAAAAGTCAACAGGAGGTACTAGCTGTGCTACAAACATCACACAAATGTTATTTATCTGGCAACACTGCTTAGCTATGTTGATTTTCTCCTAATATCCAGGACAAGCTTCTTCCCAGGACAGAATAGGTAAATAAACAGTGGTATCCTTAGATTTCAGAAGTCTCACTGTGCACAGTGATATCTTACTCTTGCACCTTCATGGAGTAAAAGTCCAGCCTTCTTCCTAAAATAAATACACGTAGCATGCTGTGTAGCTCAATGCATTTCAAGTAATAGTGAAGTTTCTAAGGTGCTAGCTTCTTCCATTCCTCCAATAATTGCTTGCATTTGAGAAATGAAGTAGCTCATTTGCTTCCATCAAGTACCATCAAGATCCCAAAGGACGGCATGCATAAGTGAAGGGAAGTAAAATTTTGTAGAACAGCAAGTGAGAGGGACATAAAGATGACTTTTGCACTCATTAAAAAATACCAAAAATGTAAAGCTTACTTGAATTTGGAGTTCACAAGTCTTGCCCTATGAACACTTTGAAATATATTTGACATGCAAAGAATTTTCTTAGTCATCTCCCTGAGAATTAACTTTAAGGAAAAAAAATTACATCTTCTTGATATTAAATTAGTAAAGTATTGTTCTAGTTACTCATAATTTATTTTTCAGTTAGTTTTTATCAAAAGAATATTTAGAGTAACAATGCCTAGTTTACATCAAAATAGATTTTGTATTTTTAAAAATATAAAAATAAAATTGTTCCTATGGTTGACAGATGTGATAACATTAAAAAGAATTCAGCCAGGTATGATGGCACATGTCTGTAATTCCAGCACTTTGAAAGGATGAGAGAAGAGAATTCCAAGTTCAAGCCCAGCTTGGGCAATTCAGTGACTTAGGGAGACCCTCTCACAAAATTAAAAACTACAACAAAATGACTGGGAATGTAGCTTATTGTGAAGGCACTGGGTTAACTTCCTAGCAATGCAATCAATCAATAAATAATTTACTTTCCTTTTAGAATTTATTTATCTTTACATTTTCCTCACCTTTCCCTCACTTTTGTTTTAATTCTTTGTGATGTTTATAAGACTTAAATACTAGAAAGATGCTTTTTTCTCTCATGATTATTCATGAAATCCTATTGTCATTTGATGAACTATTATGTTATCTTGATCTTTTTGCCTGCAACAGATAGAATTTCTATGACTTAACTTATCTAAGTCAAAGTTTTACCTCATTTTATACTTTTTGTGGTTATGGGAGACTTTGTGATGTTTTGATATATGACCTTTATTATAGTAAAAACTTTTAAAAGGACAACCAACCATCACTTTAAAAAAGTATTTACAAATCAGCAACACTGCATAGAAGATTAAAGAATATAAACATAAAAATAGTAGATAATAAAGATAATTTCCTAACCTAACCTATTTCTCACAAAAATTGCCCTCAATTGTCCTATCTCTGATAAAAACTATCTGACCCTTTACATAGTTGCAATAATACTTCTGGGCATTTTTATTTATTGTCAAAACTCTTATAAGCAATGTCTTTGTGACCTTTGCCCTATTACAGGAAAGAATATCTTCTGTTCTCATTTTAAAAGATAAGAAAAGCATGGCTACCTTTCTATACTACTTTCGACTTCCAGTTCCCCAATGTAAAAACACAAAACAAGCACAAACCAACAACCACACAGAAAACAAACAAAAAATTTCAAAAGGAGTAAATAATACTATGGAAAACAGCAAAAGATGAGAGGAGGAGAAAAAAACAAAACAAACAAAAATAAGAAATTATGTCATATCATGATATCGCTGGCATGCACAGAAAACTCTTTGGTGGACTTTTCCAAGGTACTGGGGAGTAATTTTCCATTCTCAAGTGGGAAGACCTTCTTTGCCTTTTGAAACTAGGATTGATATTTACTAAGTAATTTATATAGAATAGTCCCTTAGCAACCATTTCAAATAGGATTTGTTATCTCTGGTCTTTGTATTTAAAACTAGATATCCTTTTCCAAGGAAACGCTGTAGATAGAGGCTAGGTGAATGTAAGAGTATTCTAAAGATAGGTATCAAGTAATACTTACACAGCACTAAATGATAAAAAGACGTCTTAGAAACTGAGATGTTGCTATTTGATGTTGAAATAAACTTTTCATAACATTTAATTTGTAGTTATTGTCATACCAGATATAAAGACTTTCTCAACAAAAGGTCAATGTCTGCCTACTATATGTATTTATTTATTTATTGGCTTACTGTGATTCCCCTAGTCACCTTTATATGTAGTACATAAAATGTACAAGGAAATGACATTTTATCTGTCTTATTCATTAAATCTTAAGAATCTATTCACTGGTTTAGACAGTAAATAAGTACAGATTAAATAAAACATGAATTAGTACTCATTTTTAGTATTTTGATGAAGGGATGCTATAGTTTAGATCTAAACTATCCCCCAAAATTCTCTTGAATTTGAATGGTAATTAGATCATGGGGGTACTATACCCATTAGTGTATTTGTCGGTCAAGGAGTTCAGTAAGCTGAATGTTTTGTTAGGAGGTGAGATCCGGATAAAGATGGATCACTGAGGGACATGATTTGAAAGCATATATTCTTGTGTCTGGCTTCTCCCTTCATACTGTGTCTCCTGGCTGCCATAAATTGGACAATTGTCCTTTGTCAGGCCTTTTGGCCATGCTATTTCCCCCTTGGAGACAACCAACCATGGACTAAATCCTTGAAATCTATGTGCCAAAATAAATGTTTCCCCTTTAAATTGTTGGTGTCAGAGACTGTTGAGAGGTTCTGGTTGGAGCTCAAAATGTCAGAATAATAATAAGAATGTGAAAAGGAAAGGCCAGGTTCATGATGTTTCAGGTAGAAATGAGGGCTCTATTTGCAACTGGACTAGATGCCATATGTATTACACCCTAACAGTAAGCTTATGTACATTTTGTCTGTGTCCTAAAACATTGCGTACAGCCAAGTTTAAAGATGGTGAACTAATTATTCTGGCTGAGGAAATTTCAAGGAAGCCCAAATTTCAAACTGTGACATGGGTACTTCTCATCATTTTCAGCCAGACTTACAATGAGAATTAGGGAAAAAAGGCAGAACTAAATAATTTGAAAAATTTGCAGTTTCATCAAAAGAAGTGTCTGTAAATTGGGGAGAAGATAAGCATGGTTGCTAAAAAGATTAGCATTAGAAAGAAGCAGAGTATTTTGTATCAGGGCAGTAGGGGAGATGATTTGAAACAATCTTAGGAATTAGCAAGACCACACCCATTTGAGAATAGCGCTCCAGACCAGCTTCCACAGAAGGGCCACCTAGACAATTAGTTCACAGCGATTCATTTCACTTTATTCAGTCATTCAGTTACTCAGAGGCTGCTGCAGCTATGATCCAAAGAAGCCTTGCAATACTGGAGCTGGTGGCAGACCTTGGTGTCATCCACATGGTACTGGATTTACAAGTATGTAGAATACAAGATTTTTGGGGTCATGGCAACCTCTACCTAATTTTCAGTGTAGGCCCGAGAGGCCAGAAAAAATGTATGATAGGGTCATAGTCTCTGCAAGGAAGCCATGATATGGCAATGCTTCAAGCTATGAAAATGAAGCTTAAAGTATAGTGGAGACCCAGGAAATTGGAGATACCAAACATAAGGAAGGTCTGCAAAGGAGAACTGCAAGCAGGAAACAGAACTAGCCCAAGAGAGAGCTCATGTGGGCTATAATTGGTAACATAGTGGCAAGGCTTCTTAAGCCTTTTGGAGTTCATGTTTCCCTATAACTTTCCCTGGGTGCTGGATATGGAGCTACAAGATTTAACATTTGCCCTGCTTTGTTTTAGTATTGCTTTGGTCCTATTTATTTCTAATCCCTTACTTCTCCCTTCTGGAATGAGAGTATTTACCCTAAGTCATTGTATATTGGAAGTATTTCATTTTCTTCATCCTCTGCTTCTGCTTCTTCTGCTGCTTTTCTTCTTCTTCTTCTTTTAACAGAACCTTACAGGTAAGAGTTTGTATTGAGTCTCAGAGGGGACTTTGACTTAGACATTTCAGAAATGCTGAAACTGTTATAACTTTGGTTACTTTTAGAACCAACTCAATAAATTTTGCATAATGGATGTAGAATGTTTGGTTTAGATCTAGGATGCCTCCCAAGAGTCCATGAGTTTGGAAAATGATTTGATCATAAGACAGCTACACTCATCAATAGATTCATCTATGGAGGGGTTCAGTAGATGAATGTGCTATTAGGAATGTGGGGTCTGCTGGAGTAGGTCATTGGAGATGTGACCTGGAAGAATATATTCTTGTCCCTGACTCTTCCCTAGATATTCTGCTTCCTGGCTCCCATTAATTGAGCAGTCATCCTCCACCAGGCCTTCTGCCATAGTTCGTGTTTTGAAGACAGTCAAGCATGGACCAAATTTATGTGTGCTTTATCCTTAGCATTCTACATTTAGGACTGTGTTCTATTGGGAGTTAACTTTGGAGAAAGTGTAAGGTTTGCATCTAGATTCATTCTTTTCCTGCTTTCCTCTCTTTTACTGAGGATATAAGTTGTTTAAACATGACTTGTTGAAAATACTTTTTTCTGTATTGTATTTTTGCCTTTTGATTTTTGTCATTTAATGTGGGCCTATTTCTGGGCCCTTTGCTCTACTACATTGATTTATTTTATGCCATTATCATAGTGTCTTGATTACTGTAACTTTAGAAGTCTTGAGGGAAGTAATATCAATCTCCCTACTTTGTTTTTAATATTCTGTTGTTTATTTTGAGCCTTTTTGCCTTCTCATATAAACTTTACAATCTAAGCTGATATCCACAAAACAACTTGCTGGATTATGATAGGGAGTGCATTGAATCTATGGATCAAGTGGGTAAGAACTGACATTTTGACTCTTCTTATTCAAGAGCATGGAAAATACTTTCATTTGTTTAGTTCTTTCTTTTTAAATCTTTTAAATTAAGACCAACTTTTGAGCCCATGCAGAGAAATAAATTCTTAGCCATCCAAATAAGTTTACACCTTCAATCTCCCTCAGGGGAATCTCATACTTAGGCCACTGTCCACCTACCGTGAGCACCTTAAGGCCAGTTACCGGACAGCTAGAGACAGTCTCTGTATTCTAGTATCTGCAAAGATATTTTGTTTAGCTAATCCTAACCCCAGTTGCCCTGCTTTGACCATCTTTCCTTTTGGAACCTATAATAAAGATACTTACCCAAAGTTTGCTTTCTTCTGTTTTGTACTCTATTGTTCCCAGGGAGTTGTGAGAATAAACAATCATAATATTTCTTTTTGGACTTGTTTCTCTGTGCTCAGACTTTCCGCTCATGGTGTAGCATCACTCTCTTGATGCTGGAGCTGACCTCACTATTCACAGAGAGCTTCAAATCCTAGGTACCTAACATTCCTCAAAGAAGCTCTCAGCCAAAGGCTCATTGGAGTGAGCATAAATAC
Organism: Dasyprocta punctata; assembly: GCA_004363535.1. Classification (NCBI taxonomy): domain Eukaryota; kingdom Metazoa; phylum Chordata; class Mammalia; order Rodentia; family Dasyproctidae; genus Dasyprocta; species Dasyprocta punctata. The sequence continues at coordinate 17,108 of RJWM01029460.1, forward strand.
CCCAGCTGCCTGCTGCTGGGATCTACTAACTCTGAAGCACACATTTTATGCTGGTTTCCAGGCCTTTACCAGCAACGTTAAGAATTTCCCAGTGGTTGGAAAATTGCTTACCCCAATACCCAGATAACTTTACTTTTGGTTACCCTCTCTTTACTGTCCCACTTTCTGTTTCCCTACCTATGTTTTCTTTGGCTCTACCAGTAAGTTATTAGAATCTTGCTTGAATTTTCTGTGACTTCCACGACAAATCACAAATTTGAAGGTCAAATATGTGAAACCCAGATGTTCGTTGGACATTTCCACCCTGGAAGCATTAGAGGGAGACCCTTGCTTCCCTCTTCTAGTTTCTCTTGCCTCTGGGCATCCCTTGGTTTGTGACAGGGTAACTCCAATCTCTACATCTGTCATAAAATTGACTTCTCTTCTGTAGTGAAATATTCCTCTGCCTCTTCTTGTGAGGATACCTGTCATTATATCTAAGGCTCCCCAAATTATATAATCCTATTAGGAACCTTGGCTTATTTATATCTCAAAGGCCTCTTTCCCAAATAAGGTCATATTCACAAGTGTATAGTCCTACATCATAATCTACTCAAAGGGATCAATGGCTTTCTGTCCACTTCTGTCCAAAAGCTCTGAAATTTGATGCACTGGGTAAATAGGGATTTATAAAATCTGACAGAAGAAAGTCCTTACTGATGATAGCCAGGACTTCCTTTATTGATGCTTTGTTCTCCAGTAAGTTTTCTCTATTCCCTTTGAGTTTACACCATTCACAGACAGTACATAGTGTTTCCAAAGAAGCCAGACCAGGTTTCTTGTGGCTCTAAAATATTCTATCACCTCTTACACTTAAACTGGATATGTGGATGCATCTCCCATTTTCTTTTCTTGAGCCCCAAAAGTTCTAAAGAGTACAGATAATTATAAACCCATTAACTCCAAGTTTTCTGCTTATTCTGAGTGACAGTTTCTAATTTTCTAAAGTAGTCACTTACAAGATAAGAACTACTTACAAAAATAGTCATTTTTAATCAGGAACAGAGCAATCTACTCATCTATTAACGGAGGAACTTTCTACTATCGGTAGCTTTGTCTCTCTCTGTCTCTGAATTATGGACTTGAAAATAATTTGATATTTCTTAACTTTCTTTAAATCTGACTGGCATCTCTGAGGTTCTAGTTCTAATCAAATTATTTTGATTTGATGTTTGATTAGTTATTTAGTCACACATCAGGGGCCATGTGTAGAGATACACCTGATTCATCCTACGTAAAAGAGTTAATAGGTGAATCTTTCATAGGTTTTTATGATGAATTTTTACTGTATCTTCTATCAGAAAAGCACATACACACCTCCTACACTGTAATATCCTTTTTTATCTGAGGCTCTTCAAAAATGGTCTGTAGATTCAAATAGTATCTTGGGTTATAGTTTAGGGAAAATGGAGACCAACGTTCAGTTGTCATAGTGTCAGTCTAATCATGGTACCTGCCTTATGCCTAACTTCCTTCTCCCAGAGGTTTTTGTGTGGGGTCCTGGATTCCTTTTGGGCTGTTCTCTGACCTTTCCTTCATTTGTCCTGACTGGGCTCAGGTATGTGCTCAATTTTCTCTCATTAACTCTACTGTGGACAGTAACAGTTCTTAGCCTTTGCCTTGACGCATGGGCTGATCTCATCTGCATGTTATATATAGTTCAACCCTGGATTGTCATGTCTTTCTACTTACTTGATTTTTTGAGATTCCTGACATTTTCTCATTCCCTTAACCAATGGGAATACCTGCAGGGAAAAGCAGGTGAAGCGTAACATATACTATAACTGAGATGGTTCAGTTTGGCTGGATCTCAGGGTTTCACAGAGGGAGAGAAGTGGAAAAGGACTAGAGATGTAAGCAGGTAACAGATAAAATGCTTTAAATGTCCGTAAAGAAATTCTGACTTCGTCTTTAGGTAATTGTGGATCCAATAAGATGATCAAGGTAGGATGTAGCAGGGCATTCTGCCGAATATTGTAAGCTTGCCTGAGTCCAGAATCCCTAACCTCTCCTTTTGGGCAGGTCATTTCTTCTTAAGAACAATGCCAATGAAGGTCTTACACAAATATCTCTAATCAGTATCGAACAAATACCAATCAAGTTCTTTGTACTTTGGCTCAGTAGGGTACTATTAAGATGATTGAAAGCCAGACCTGTGCATCATGCCAGCACTGGTCCTGCCCTGCCCAATCACATCACGATGACCTCCACTTTTCATACCTGCCAGCTCAATATGGCTGTTCCTGCAAAGAAAAATGAATATTGGAGCTCAGACTGTGGTTATGGCATGGGTTTGTTTTTGAAACCTCAGATTGGAAATACACTGTATGTTGTATCTACCACAAAAAATGCTGACAGCAATTACTATTGATTCAGTTTTGTTTGTTCTTAAAGACATTGCCAGAAACCTTACTTTCAGTATACATGAGAACATGTATAATTTAAAGCATATTTTGGCAAACCCCACTTTATGGAGTAGGATGATAGCTCCAAGACTTTATCAGGTAATTAATTCCTAGTGTAAGAAACAGAAGGAAATTAAGCAATCTGAATACATATTTCCCTTCAAAGATGTATCAGTATATAATTACATCACAAAAAATATATAATATATAATTTTACCATGTGTATAATAAGCCCATATAATGTTAATACATAGATCATAAATAACAAATACATGTATGAGATTCCTATTATATACTATACATATATCTATATTGCATACCTATATAACATTATACTTTAGAAATGTTTATAAAGCATATATATTCGGGTATATTTGTGAGCATACGTATCTATGTTGTGTTTATATACACATACATATATAAACATTTTGAAACTCAATCTTTTAATTTATAAAATAAGAAATAATACCTAATTTAAGATTGATTTAAAACCAAAGATTGGTTTTGGGGATTATAAATTCACTAGATAGTGTACTCAACGCAGGGACTGCCTACATATAAAGCACCTCTAAAATTTAAGCACCAAAAATAAGTACATCGGGCCAGGGATTTAGCTCAGTGGCTCAAGCACTTGCTTGGTAAATGCAAGATCATGAGTTTGATACCCTGTACCAAAAACAAAACAAAACAAAACAAAACAAAACAAAAACAAACCCCCCCAGTATATGAAAATGTAAGAATACAGAAAATTGTCAATATGTATTAATTTCAGTCATGAGCAGAGAAAAAAGTCAAGAATAATATTTATTTTTCTAAATTGAGGATTTGAAATTTATTTTCATTAATTTATACAATCAAAAATAATTACTAGTTTTTCTCTGTTGTTACTATATCACTTACTTGATACCATCTATAAATACCTAAAAACATCTGTTTCATTTTTATTCTCAAATTTTCATCCCAGATATTACTGGGTCTAGATTTCAATCATCTGTCTAAAACGAGATTAATTAATATATTTCCTGAAATTGGACTTTTTAGGTTTACTTTTATCTTATTTTTTAGTGGAGACTAGCCAGTGCTTCTAACCCCTGATACCATGAGAAATAATAAAATAGGGATTGTTTTGTGTCACTAAGCTTTTAGAATAATTTGGTAAATATTGATAGATAGAACAATGGATTTACAAAAAAAGAAAAAAGAACTAGAAAGAGCTTCTTTCATTAATGGGTATTGCTAGTGTATTTTCAGAGGATACATTGTTATCTCTAGGACACTGGAATGAACTACTAGTCTTAGAAAAGAAGCTATATTTTTAGCAACTAGGATAATTATATAAAAATTTCTTGATCATCTTATACAAACCTGGGAATATTTCATTTAAAAAATGTTGTTCTCCCAAAAGTATGTATTTTCCAGGAAATGATTGTATCTGATCCAGATATCTGTTATTCAGCTGTGAGACTGTAGCATAACTTCACATCAATTCTACTTAAGCTGTAACATATTTCTGAAATAACTGTCATTATAACAGATTTAATATAATACTGTTTTCCGGTAGCACTATCGTTTAGATATGAATGATAAATTAAGTTTTATGAAGCATTAAGTACTATCTGGAATCATTCTAATAATAATTTTTAAACTTTTGAAATATATACCCTCCAAACTAGAAAGCATGATAATTACTTAGATCGGAGTGTTTAAGCATGTTAAGAGCACTTAAATGAGAGCAGTTGAGATAAAAGACACATCATGGGCTCTTTGCCTGGAGTTTCCTCTTTAATTTAAATGCCCCCAGCTCCTGTCCCTCAGTTTTCACTCTCTTCACACTATTTCTCTAGGGTGGGAAAGAGGGAGGGCAGTGTCCATTCTCAAGCTACATTTGAAGAGAATCAAATTTATATTTCTAATATTGTCTTTTTTACTATACCCAGACCCATACTGTCAATAGCATAAAAGCATGTCCACCCAGATAGACTTCTAATACCTCAAACTAAAATTATTAGAGAAAGACAGAGAGAGAGAGAGAAAGAGAGAGAGAAATATTATATTCAACTATACCATCATTCAAGTCTAGCAAGCTAGCAACTTTAGGATGTCTTTTATCCTATAGATAATTGAACTTTGAGTCCTGTGATTTCAATCTCTGAAATATGGCTTCTATTTGGTCTCACATCTTCCTTCCCACATAATTTAGACTTTCATCATTTATTTACTGCACTTGTATCATAATCTCTCTCTTTCTTTTTTTTTTCTTATAGCAAATAACTTCAATATTTAATGTTGAAAACATTGTCAAAGAAGAAATAGCATCCAGGGAGAAACAAGTTTTCTTTCAACACAGTGGTAGAAAGAGCCATGTTTCATTAGATGAAATAGCATGCTTCTTTTATTCTTATTAAATAACCATGAAACTGTTAAAAGATTTTCATTAAATTATAGTATACATACAAAAGTGTGCACACAGCTTTTGTATAGTTCAGTAAATTTTCAAAAAGTGAACACATTTTTTAATTGCTACAGGTGAGAAAACAATGGTCTAGCATTCACAAAGACCTCTTTCATGTTCCTCTCCAGAAGTAACTACTCACAGGACTTCTGTCACTGTCAATTAGTATTTTCTGGTTTGAATATTTTATTTAAATAGAAAAATGGTATGATTCTTCCTTTTGCTCAACTTTGAAGTTCCTGCTTGGTTATGTTAGGTATTACAGTAATTTGCTATTCTCAATTGTCATATGATATTCAGTTACTCTGTATGGATATCACACAGTGTATATATTTAGTCTGATATTGATTGATAGCTGAATTTTTCAATTATGTTGTTAAGAGTGCTTGTGAACACTTTTTTCCTTGACTTTGGGACAAAATATATACTCAATTTTGTTGGGTATATTCCTAGGAGCACAAAATTGTCGAGTTCTCAGAGCATTCGACTTTGTTAACATTGCCAATTGCTTTTCCTAGGTGATTATATTGTTTTTGTTTATTGGTTTTTACTTTCAGCAGCAGTGTATGAGAGTGTTTCTTTATCCAAATCTTGGTAGCATTGACTATTGTTAGTATCCTTCAATCTAAGGTGAGCATATGGTTTTATTCATTATAGTCTTTTTCTGTGATGACTAATCACATCTGCTATCTTCATAAACTAATTGACAATTTAGATTTTTTTTAATGAAAAGACTTCAAATATTTCCAAAGGGTTAGCTGGTTTCCTTCATTTATGTATTTGGTACAACATTTCCTTGTCTATGCACACATGGCAAGAATGTTTCATTTTATGGCCTTCCTTGTCACTACAAGAGTATTTTGGTAAATGTTAGGCTTTGGGCTTTAATGTGGATCAATTTGTCAAGATTTTTGTTGATATTTTGTAAAATGAAAAATAAATGAATTTTTGTAGGTCTATATGTTATTTTGTAGAATGCTCATTTGACTTTTTTTGATCTATGGGATATCTGAAATTAATTTTTGTGTATAGAGTGACGTATGAATAAAAATTTATCTTTCCATGTAGATATTCAACAAACCTAATGATGCTGATTGAAAAGACCATCTTTGCCTCACTATTCAGTAGTGATGTCTCTTTATAAATCAAATGACATTACGCACATGGGTATGTGTCTTTGTTCTTCTATTTTGCATTGTATTACTTTGGTCTATTTAGCTATCTTTACAATATCAAACTATGTAAATCATTTTAGCTTTATAATAAGTCTTGTGAATATTTATACTATTAGTTTTTATTCTCTTACTTTGGTCTATTTAGCTACCCTTATAATATCAAACTACCTGAATTACTTTGACTTTACAATAAGTCATGACTATGACCTATCACTCTGCTCTGCTTCTTCACAAGTATCTTGGCTATTTTTTCAAGCTCATAAATTTCAGAATAGGCTAACTGACTTTCACAAAACATCATGGAGTTTGTTGTTGTTGTCATTTTGAGCTACGGCTCAATTTAAGAATGGTTATTTTTTAAATACTGAGTTTTCCAATCTATGAAGATTAAGGAGTCCTTCACTGATTTAGACATTTTCTATTTTCTCTCAGTAATGTTTTCTATCATACATTATCAAACTCAAACCTATGTATTTTTCTAAATTTGTTGATGTGTACTTGTAACATGTTGACTATAAAAAGCTATATTTTGTATCCTTATTTTTGCATGTGATTCTTTTTCCTATTTTTCAAATTTTTTTATGCTGTGTAATTTTCTACAATTGTTGAAACAAATCTCACCTTTCATCATCTCTGTTAGATCTCCTCTTGCACAGTAAATTGCATTTTCCTACATTCATTGATAACACTTCCTTGTATCCCTATATTTAATTCATTCATATAATTATTTCTTTCACTAAAATGAACTCCTCAAGGCAAGGACAAAATTTTATTTGTCCCTTTGCTGCCAGTAACTAGCATGATTCTCTGCTGAGCAAGAATTCAACTTAGTTGCCTAATGAATTAGGGATATGTTTCCATTAGAAATCCTAATTCATGCACCTAGATGAGTGAAAATAGAAAGAACTTCACATGTTTTTCAGAATTAAGTGTTTCTCAGGGTTGCTTGGTATCAAAAATAAGCCAAGAGATAACACATATACTTTAAGACCCATCTATACAATCTAAAATTAATTCTTGACTGCTGTGTTCTCAAGCTTCTTATTGATTAGATTAACACTCATTGTGTGTTCTACGAAATGACCACATCAGAGTTACGTGCAGTTTTATATCAGCCTCTTACACCAAACTTTAACCCAAACCTTCTGAATCAGAGAAATGAATCTGAGAGCCTGCATTCTCGACAAGGAGTTCAGATGATACTTATGGACTTTAACTTTTGAGACTTCTGAACCCCAAATGGCTTTTTGTGGTCATTCTTTTAAACAGCAGCCTTAGATCTGC
>RJWM01029461.1:0-24473 GCA_004363535.1 Dasyprocta punctata
ATAAATGAAAATGATACATTTATAAATGTTATAAAATACAAGTTATAAAAGGGCATGAATCATATGATCTCATATTAAAATATAAATTTGGCTGCATGTAGCTAAATAAGCAAAATGCTAACTGGTTATTTCTAGACCATAAAATTAGAAGCAATCTTCTGTTTTTCCAAATTTCCTACTAAATTAGAAAACACTGCAATGAGTCAATATGGAATACTTACGAAACTTAAAAAACACTTAAAAGTTTCCGTTCAATCTTTAACACAAAAACCCAATTACTATAGAGCAAGAGTCAACACATATAGTTTATTAATAGCTTATTTTTTTTCCAAAGAAAGTATCTGGACAATTCTATAGAATTAAAATACTCCTTGAAATGAAATACCATAGAACATGTCCAACATTTTGATTTGTAAGATGTCATTAGATAATTAAAATAAAAATACACTTTGATTTAGTTACCTATCCAAGGCTTCCTTGAAGTATTTTCTCTGGACATCGAACTGAAAGACTGTCCGCTCACAATCAGTTGAGGCATTGTCACTGCCTCCATGTTTCTTTAGGAAGGCATCGAATCCATTCTCATCTGGATATTTCAAGCTACCCATGAATACCACTAAGTGACAAGAACAGAAAGTCACACACACAAAGATATGGATGATATTTTTATTATTAAAATGTTTTTTTGGAGTACTGAGAACTGAACTGAAGATCATTTGGCGACACATCTCCAGATCTTTTATTTTATTTTTTTTTATTTTGAGCCAAGGTCTCACTAAGTCACTAAGTTGCCTAGGCTGAGCTAAAACCTACAATTTTCCTGCCTCAGTCTCCCAGAGTACTAGGATTATTAGTGTGCACCATCACACCCCACTTGAACTTTTTTGTTTGTGTATAGAAAAACTGGAAGAAAGTATACCAACAAATTAACAATGGCTATGTCTGGTTAGTACTTTATTAGACTGCTGCTTTCATAATGTTCTATCATGCTCATATTTTACTTTTATATTAAGAAAAACTAAGCACTTATATTTAAGACAAAGAAATGCACAACATAAAAACATTGAAATTTAAATATAAGCATATATGCAATTAACTGCTATCATGAAAACTCATAAGGTGGGAAGTTTAGGTTCAAATAGCTTAGAAAAATATTTTTAAAATGAATAATCCAGAAAAAATATGGATTTATATATTTGCAACTGTGTAGCATCCACATAGGTTTTATTCAGCTATAGCGATAATTAAACTGAAACTTTTTACTTTGTTTTGTTTTTGTACTGATCATGAATTTTTATTTTTCTGTGTTTCTAATGTTCTCATGTTCCATGTTTCTAATTTCTATGATGTTCTGTGTTTCTAATGTTGTTTCTGAGCCTTGCTAACTGTAAAATAAATGCCCCCAAGAAGGGCTAGACAATTCCTATACAATGGTAATCATCTAGTCTGTTGGCTATACCATACCTGAATAATAATGGCTATTATTTTAAAACAGGTTTCATTCTAATCCACAGTATAAGTACATATAAGGAGGTTAAGTATCCCCTATGATATTCATAAATAAGAAGTCTCAACCGGGCGTGGTGGCACACGCCTTTAATCCCAGCACTCGGGAGGCTGAGGTAGGTGAAACATTGTGAGTTGGAGGCCAGCTTGGGCTACAACATGAGCGCAAGGCCAGTCTAAACTACATAGTGTGACCCTGTCTCAAAAAACTAGGGCCAGGAGTTCGGCTCAGTTGCTTAAGCACCTGCCTGTCAGGCGCGAGGTTGTGAGTTCGATCCCCAGGGACACACACACACACACACACACACACACAGAAGTCTCCTTAGCTTTTTCTCTTGTTGAATATACAGTAAAATCTTGGATGGCAAGTAACTTGTTCTGTGAGTGTTCCACAAGATGAGCAAATATTTCTAATAAATTATAATTCAATAAACCAGCATACAATATGAGTAGTACACAATGCCAAACACCACATGATCGCAACTGAGCTGATGGTTCCTCCCTCCCTCCTCCCCTCTCTCTGCAGGATTCTGGGTAATCATCTCCCGATAGCAAGAGGTTTTGGAGGAGATCTTGTCTGCAGAGGAGGAAGAATTCCTCAATTCAGAGATTAGAGGAGAACCCACCATGCTGGGTCAGGGAGGATCCACCCAGAAGACAACTAGCCAGCCTTCCTGGTAAACAGCGCAATGGGTTCCAGGAAGAACGTGAGCTTACTGGTGCACAGGCTAAGAAGCAACACACACACACACACACACACACACACACACACATACATACACCTGCCCCATAAGCAACCTGTTGCTTCAGTGGACTGGCTAAGTTGACAGCAATTAAGGTACATAAAGCAACTAAATGCTTGCACTGTTTGGTTCACTTTGCAGGTCTGGGGCCAGCAGTCTGAGCATCTTGGGAGGATGACAGTATGCAATGTAGGAAATATGGGGGATTTCCCTCTATCTTGTCTTTGAGACCCAATATTGTTCTCACTGTTTTGCTTTATTCAGTATTCTGTTTTGATTGGTTTTATTCTGTTTTGTTTTTGGTTTGATTTTGCTATACCTGATGGAAGGAACAACTATTGTGAAGATAACAAGATATACTATGGTAGCTACTGTTTTCTTAGCATCCTGCTTTGAAGTTCTGTACCAATTCTACTGCTTTGTTTTGATTGACTTTGTTCTGTTTTGTTTTGTTGGATTTTTCTATCTTTAAAATAAATAAATAAATAAAATTTTACATGTGGAAAAAAATGAGATTTCAGATGAATAAAATGTAAGAAACAGTACAAAATTTTGTATAAAAGCACCATATGAGTAAGGCTGTAGCAGTGCAAACAATGAATCTGTTTAACAGCAATGCAATGTCACATTTCCATGAAATCTTCAAAAGGAGGCAAAAGCATATGTCATTGCATAGGTTCCATGTTAAATTTGCATGAAAAAAGAGTACATCGAGCCAACAGGCAGCAGTGATTCCATTACTGATAATAAAAGTCATCCTACATAATAACCCTCCTCTCTTATGTCCTTCACACCTGCCACGAAAGTTTTCCAAGAGGCAAGTTAATGTGTTTATTTTTCTTTATATTTTGTACTTTCTTTATTATTTTATATTATATTACAATACTGTAATCATTTTTATATGAACATTTTTGGGTGGTAAAGTGAATCATCTCATGAGTTTCCCTATTTCTTAAGGAGAAATTCACTTTGATAATACAAGTGCTTTGTATTACAAGCATGTTTTCAGAACAAATTATGCTTGCAAAGGTTTTACTGTATATCATATTTCTATCAAACACATATGTTTGAAATCAACTCACACATATTTGGAGAAAAAAAAAAAAACACTTGGGAATGATATTTTACAAGATCTTACTGTGCTCCAAAAAGTGTGCCAGCCCGGGCAGGTCATCTGGATCGGCAAAACTCCCAACTCCAACACAAAGAGCCGCTGCAGACTGGAGGAAGTAAAACACATACAAACAGTAGAGTCAATCTTAAAGGGATATATTAGCATCTCCTCTTAAGGATTTATTTGGAAATGAAGTTTTCCAATGGGAAACTAATAAAATTCTTTCCCTGAGAATCAGGAGGAGCAGCAAAGTGAAACTCACCAGAACTGTGTCAGTTTCACCCTGCTGCTCCTCCACTTGCCATCCTGCCAAATGCTGAACAGGTGCAGACCTAAGGAAAAAAGCAGAAACAGACAGAAAAAGAAAAAAAGGAAAAAAAAAAAAAAAGAGAGAGAGAAAACGACTGGCCAGCCCACCCAATTATCATGTCAGAATTTAAGAATTCTGAATCAAGTTTCTTCCCTGAATTACCAGATTTTGGAAATCTGCAAAATTAACATATTTAAGGAGATTAAAGATCTCTAAGCAATTAAAAACCTCTGTGTTCAGTAACTAGACATGAAACCTCTCAATGTTACTCAGTTTTTTTATTAAAATAGGGAATAAAATAGTATTTTAGAAAAATATCTAACTAAAATAACAATTAGAGGTAAAATATTTAGCTATTAAAAAGCTATAGAACTAGATTTTAAAGAGGCTTTTTAGTTCTTCACTTGTTACTGACCATATATAGCGTACATTACTTATCAGGCTTATCAATGCCTTGGGAAAATTGGGTTTTAACAAAATAGATGGCCACGATGTATACTAAACCCTGCTCGTAATATGACTGGGGCACACCATTGTAGGTAAAAGTCACAAAAACAGTCACTTTGAATACTTAAAGATATGATCATGGACATTTAGTTCCCCAAATTTTATAAATGTCAGTTCACTGGGCTAATCTATTTGGTGAAAAAGATTGGCTTGATAAAGTTATCCTCATAGGAAAAAAAGCTTTTACAAAATAGGGAGTATCTGGTGTACAATCCAACCATGTGTCAGAAAATGAAAGTATGTTTTTAGAAGAACCAAACAGCCTCACTTGATACTACATATCTCAACGCTGAAGACTTAGGCACATAAACTCAGTTAAAAACATGAAGGAATAACCACTTCTTCAAACCATAGTCTAACCTGTTCTGCGATGTTTAATAGGTGCCTAACCTGCTTTCAGCTCCAACCACCCCATAAAGATTTCTTGTCTCGACCAGCAGGGTTGAAGACATTTTTGAATAAGATGACTTAAACCACAGTCTATCAGTCAGCTTTGACCACAGCAAAAACAGGCTCTGCGACTGCTAGAAAAGAAATTCATACTTGAGAATTTTCTACCCAAGAAATTCATACTTGAGAAATTCATACGTGAGAATTAAGAAAGCCTTGAACAAGTAATTCAGTATATCATACTAAAATTTCAATCTTATTATCAAACTTTTAGATCAAGAACAACTTTTAGAAGGGAGAAATAAGGAAAATTTAGAAAGGTACTTCAGAAAAGTAATTAGGTAAGGTTTTACAAAAAAAAACCTATCAGTTATTTTGCTACTTCCTTTATTAATTCTCATATTTACCTTAAACGAGGTTTACATTTCTCAAATAAATATTAAATCATAAAAATGCTTTATAATGTATAGCACTCTTAAGGTATCTCTTGCCTTGACTAATCTATTTTGTTTCCTTTTCCAGATACTTATTCATTCAATGAACATAAACTATTCTCCAGTTTATGGAATGATACATTCTTTCCTTTCACTAGGGTACTTACTGATTTTGAATCAAAATGATTTCACCTCTCCAAAGCACAATTACCTTATTAGCTAATGAAAGACACAAAAAAGACAAAAACACAGAGAAAAACTACTTAAAGACACAAAGATATTTCTTATAGATAGAAAATACAGAAAGACAGCATAGCAAGACCCTTTCTCAAAAAAAAAAAAAAGAAAAAAAAGAAAACCCAAGAAAAGAAAAGAACTTACAGGTAACAAATATTCAGTGAAGTTATAGCATAATCAACCTTAGAGCTAAAATAGAAGCCAAAAATTATGTGACCATTTGACCTTAAGAAATGAAGAAAGAAAAACAAAAAGGCCTAAGATTATCCAGAAAGATAGAAAACTAGAATTAATTTTAAACTGAGTTTCTTATTCTTTCTATTCTGTGACTTTTATAATTTCTGCTTTCCTATTATTGTTCTATTTGAAATTATTAAATTTATTTTTCATTAAAAATTAATTCCTTCTGTTGATAAAGACTTAATATATACTATCAAGTGATCTCCCATCCTCCTGAGTGTTTTGTGTTTCATTTGTAAAGCCTTTCATGGTAACACCCCTTAGCCTCTCATGCTACACAGAAATAGGTACTACTGAACATTAAATAAGAAGGGGCAAAAAGCTTTTTTTCTTTCTTTTTGGTGATGCTGGGGATTGAAGACACGCCTTCACATATGCTAGACAAGCATTCTACTAATGAGATACATAATGCTTAGAAATCCAACTCAATCTCCACAACAACTTAGTAAAAAAAACCAATAGTCTTTTTTTAAAAATTCACAAAGAATGACTATCAAAAGATTAATTCAAAAGTACTAAAGCCTGGTGAAGTGTCACACGCCTATAGTCCCAGCTACTCAGGAAGCTGAGCTGGCAAGATCACTTGAGCCCAGGAGTTTGAGACTTAACTGGGAACGTAGACTCTCATCTCAATACGACAAAACAAAACACCTTTATTACTGATGACTCACATTTTCCTATTTTTGAGGGCAGACCACTTTTATGTATTCGTATTATACCAAATTTTAGACTTAATAATCTGACTGAAACCCTGTATATGTAGACTATATCTTGTTGAGTATATTAACATATTTAAGAGACTAATTTCAATAGACATTTGTTGGTCAATACCACTGAAACATCTCCAAAATACTCTCCTCCATTATGAGAATTCCTTACCTACAAAATGGAGGCACTCTTCATGAGGGAAATTCTATTAAGGACATTTCTATTTGTTAATTGTTACATATTTATCTAAGTTCAATTCCCCAACTTCTATTAAACTCTTTCAATGTACATATTTGGCCCAGTCTTTAGTGCTTTCCGATAGATAAATCAAATTCAGTCACCTAAACAGAAATTACAACTCTGGGCATAAGTGAAGATTATATACTAACCTCACTCTCTTCTTTCTCCAGACTCTCTAAAAATAACGCACTCTCTTATTCCTCACCCTAGGCTAAAATTTATGCTGATCCTTACAACTCCTAGCATTTGTTTTTAAAACACACAGTGAATATAAATACACATAAATTCAAATATTGCTACTGATTACCTCTGAGAGGTTGTAGATAATTTTTGTTTTGGTTTTCTTTATATTCCATGGCTTTTACAAGTATTTATTTCTTTTATAATCAGAACAAAATGTTTTAAAAATATAATTCCAATACAGAATAGACCTTCATTGAAAAATCAAAAATAAATACATACTTCCTTTTAGCCAGTAAGACATAAATTATGAGCTGAGTAGTTATCTCAGAAAATTCTCAAATTTTAAAAAGATTAAATAGACAAAAATCACACCTGTTTTTCAGTGGTTTTTTTCCTAGCTTCTGCCCTCTCTTCCAGTTCTTCCAATTCATTATCCTCAGTATCAAGATCATCTTCATCATGTTCGTTATCATCAAATTCTTCTTCTTCATCATCAAAACCTTCTTCATCATCTTCTATCTCGGCTCCAGAATCCTCATCATCATCGTCATCATCGTTGTCATCATCATCTTCTTCTTCTTCCTCCTCATCCTCCTCTTCATCCTCCTCTTCCTCATCCTCTATTGTGTTTCCTGTTTTACCTTCCATATTACTTAGATCTGAAATCAAAAGTGCCTGCAATCCATTCTGTAATTTGATGTATCTGAAAAAAATTAACAAAATATTTTAATTCATTTTATTATACCAACACAAGTGATGAGATCAGTAATGTTAAGAAAAAAAAATCAATCCAAGTATACACGCACAGAGACAAAAACCAACACTACAGGTAGTACTCATCTACCCTCTTGCCCATAGTTTCAGTTACCCACTGTCAACCATGGTCTGAAGATTCTAATTCAAACATTTCAACTTGCACATAGTTCTGAAGCACATGATGAAATCTCACACTATCCTATTTTATCTAGTCAAGGATATGAAATCACCCCACTGCCCAGCACATCCACACTGTAAATGCTACCTAGTCATTAGTTGCTTAGTAGCTATCTTGATCATCAGATGTACTATTGTAGTATCACAGTATTTGTGTTTAAGTAACCCTTAATTAACTTATAATGCCCTCCAAAGCTTAACAGTAAAGATGCTAATAATTTAGATATGCTAAAGAGAAGCCATAAAGTGCTTCTATTAAAAGGTGCAAGTTCTCAACTCAATAAGAAAAAATTATATGTTGAATTTGCTAAAATCTACCTTAAAGGACAAAGAAACTTCTGCTGATTTTGCTATCACACCAAAAACAGCAAAAGTTATGGCCACAATGCACAATGAGTGATTAGGTAAAAGTTAAGGTGGAGAAGGCATTCGATTTGTGTATATATGTATGTATTAAATGCATAGAGTTTGGACTATTCGTGATTTTAAGCATCCCTTGGGGGTCTTAGGTCAAGTCCTCCACAGATAAGGAAAGACTATTGCATTTACAAAGTAATCAAATCAATTCATGTTGGGAGGGAACCTCAAAAACTAATCTGTGGGCTGGGAATTTAGCTCAACGGCATAAGTGCCTGCTTGGCAAGCGCAAGGTCATGAATTCGATCCTCAGTACCAAAAAACAAAACAAAAAAACTAATCAGTGTCTGAACAGCTGGAGGGAAACAAAGGGACATATTTCACTTTGAATTCTAAACTATACAAATACATTTACATATTCAGATGTGTTTTAGAAGTTGATCACGCAATAACCCTACCACTCAGCCTCTTCTATTATTTTTTTATTTAAAATATTCCACTGTATCAGACAACTTAGCCGAAGAGAAACATCCCTCAATATACACAGCAGTCATGCTAGTTAGCTTGTGTTAAAGCAAAAAAAAAAAAAAACATATAAATTTAAACCCTGTTGATTTTCATTTTTAACATGTATACCAGTCTTGAACTGCTGTCTTAACAGACTAAAGAAATGATTACCTCTCCAAGAAAACCAAATCCCACAGGCTGATAATCTGCAGCTAAAAACTACAACAGTAGTTTGGCCACTAGATGCCTATTACAGACTGCTCCCATTTTATACGAATTCTTTAGTATATTCATTCAAAAAGCATCTATACCCTGTATGCATCAGATACTATGATATTCTAGGATAAAAAGAATAAAAACTACAGTCCTCACGATCATGCACTTACTGTCTAGTAATGAGATAATCAAACCATTGCAATATAGAATGACAGAGATAAACACATTGCTTTATAGAGAATGAAGCTGTCAGCCTGGCATGGTGGCGCACGCCTTTAATCCCAGCACTTGGGAGGCTTAGGTAGGAGGAGCATTGTGAGTTCGAGGCCAGCTTGGGCTACTACGCGAGCCCAAGACCAGTCTGAGCTACATAGTGCGACCCTGCCTCAAAAAACTAGGGCTGGGAGTCTGGTTCAGTGGTTTAAGCATCTGTCTGGCAGGCACAAGATTCTGAGTTTGATCCCTGGTGCCACCAAAAAAAAAAAAAAAAAAGAAAGAAACTGTCAAAAGAAGGTTCATGCAACAAGGTATACTTAAACCTTGAAGATGTTAAAAAAAGTCAAAGTCAAATGGAAACTAAGAAGAATAATATGAAAAGAAAGACAAGGAAGGAAGTATCGGTCCGCCTGGACTGATATGAATTTATCTTCTTTCCATATCAAAAATCTCACTTAAATGATAGAAAAATTTTGTGGTGTTAAAAGTCCTCAACTTACAAATGAGTTCTGTTCCAGAAGACCGTTCATTAAGTCCCACAAAATGAGTCTTACACACCTTTGACACAAATATGTAAAGTATAAAAAAAATTCAGATGTTCCATGATCTTATCCTTGTTCTTTAGAATGGCACCAGTAATTAAACAACTCACGTTATAACAATGAATGACTTCTACCATCTTTTTGCCTCTGTCCAATCTCTCAACTATTTTCACTTTTGTTTCCTTGGTTATTGCTTTGCGCTTCCTAGAAGTCCCCTCCACATCACCACTGTTTTTCTCTTGCTTCCAGACATCCGGGGCTCTGAATGAACACTGTGCTACTGTACACTCTCACGCTGCACAGTAAGCACATAGGCCAGTGGCCAGCAGACACGTGAGTTACTGTTGCCATTTGTGTACCTCTAGAAATGTTAGTAATGTAAGGTCTGTTAATATCTGTGAAAGTTCACAACTCAAATGTTAGTTAAGGTCTTATGTTTTGTTTAGGAATAAAATTACAAGATACACAAAGCAGAAAAGGGCATCATTAACAAATCATAAATTTTTAGAAATAAAAATAGACCAATTTGATCAGATTAATGGAGAAAACAGCAGAGAAAACCAGATACCTAAATACATGTGATAATATATTGGTTCTTTAAAAAATAAATTAATAAGCCTGGAGACAGCCTAAGTTCCAGATCAATAAAGTCTCCAGATAATAAACTCAATTACTAATCTAACTAGGAATGCAAATGTTTACTTCACAGCAGAATGGAAAAACTGTGATATATACACAATGGAATGCTTTTTCACACAATGAAATATTATAAAACAGGGAAATACACAGCTCAGCAACAAGTTACAATTTTTTCTGTGATAAACAGCATTGAACTCAGGGTATTGAGCTATATCCCCAGTTCTTTTTAATTTTTTTGAAATAGTGTGGTGGATTAACTAATGGTCAACTTGTAACACCCAGCTGAACTGAATCACCATGGTTCAGGGTGTGAAAGGTCCACTTCAGGACTGTTGTCAACAGCATAAAAGGAGAACTGGAGGGGAAGATGGTGTGCTGTTGATTCTCTTGCAGAAACTTATCACACTGGTTTCCATGGTATGAACTCAGTTATTCTCATCCTCAGAGGGGCTCGGGTTCTCACTGTCGCTAAGGATGGCTGTGGTTCTTTTTGGGAGAGCGCTGGTCCTTACCTTGAGTGTTGCTTCCGGGCTCCACTGCAGATCCCTCAGCCTTCATCACGCTGGCACAGACTTTGTAGCTTCTACCACTGACCTCTGGACCTTACCAATGCAGAGCCTTGATACATACGTGCATGAGACATTGTCGTGGGCTCTGGGCCTCCATTTGGACTCATGGAGGATGTGTTCACAGGCTCCAGGCCTTCAGCTGGACTTGTGCGGAACATTGCTGTGGGATGTAGGACCTCTGCTGAATTCTTTGAGTCTCTAGTGTGTGGACAAATCTCCCATACTCTTTTACATTTGACTCTTTGAGTGAACGTCACAAAATAATCCTATAAATTATGTGTCCTGTATTAAACCTATTTTCTTGCAAACCCTGACTACAACAGACATGGTCTCACTAAGTTTCCCAGGCTGGCCTCAAACTCGTGCTTCTTTTGCCTCAGCCTCCCAAATAGCTGAGATAACAGATGTGCACCACCATGGCCAGCTAAAATTGGTTAATCTGAAAAACACAGTAATGACCAAAAAAGACAAATCACAGAAGAACACAGTGCCACGTGAATGCCATTTATATAACCCCCCCCAAAAAAACAAGCAAAATTAATATAGTTTACATTACATTTATATGTGATGCAAAATTTTTTAAGCAAAGGAACAAGAAAAAATTCATACTGGTTGTTAGAGTAGGACAGCAATATGGAGGAATTAAGGAGGAATAAAATAAGCAGGTAAGCAGGGTATGGTGGAACAAAACTGTAATTTCAGCACTGGGAAGTTGAAGCAAATGACAGACAAGCTTGTGCCCAATCTGGACAGTTTAACAATTTAGTGAGACTATCTCAAAAATAAAAAAATTAAAAGGCTTGGAAAGTAGCTTAGTGTAAAGTGTCTGGTTTCAATCCCTAGTACTGCAAAAGGCAAAAAAAAGGAAATCTGTTCTTTTTGGTTAGGTCTCATTACATTGCCCAGGCTGGTGTCCAATTCCTAGGCTCAAATGATCCTATTCCCCTCTACTTCCCCCAAAAGAGGATAGTTTGACACACGAAATGTGTACATAACACAGGAAGGCCGTATGAGGAGATTCCAAGATAGCTATTACAATATTCAGTTTTCAGAAATACCTTCTCTCTTGAGCCAAGGATGTAGCTCAGCAACACAGTACCTGCCTGGCAAGTGCGAGCACCTGAGTTCAATTCTCGGTTCCCAAAAAAAAAAGAAATACTTTCCCTCCTTGGGCAGGGGATTTAGCTCAGTGGGGTAAGCACCCACCTGGCAGGTGCGAGGTTGTGAGTTTGATCCCCGGTACCAAAAAAAAAAAAAAAAAACACCTTCTCCCTCCTGATACTATCTAAAATAGCACACCAGGCAATCTCTATCCTCGTTTGTTTGCTTGTTTGTTTTTTGAGACAGAGTCTTGCTAGTTGTGCAGGCTGGCCTTAGACTTGCTTATGCATCCCAGGCCAGCCTCAAACTCATAGCGATCCTCCTGCCTCAGTCTCCCAAGTGCTGGGATTACAGACATGTGCCCCCTTGCCCAGATCTATCCTTTTTTTATCCTGCTTCAACGTTCTTCATACCATCTGTCACTGCTTGACTTTTTTTTCTGTCTACACCACTGGAATGTTAACTCAGAGGTCAACTTTTTTTCCCCTCACAATTACACACTATGATATCACCTGGCACATACCAAATATTTAAGAAATACTTGTTGAATCAATGAAAGATGATGCCTGAAATGACCAATACATGGTGGTATGCAAAATCTGCTAAATTAAAATATCAGATAAAATTTAATACCTGGTTTTATTATTTAAATTTAGCAGAAGAACTAAAAGTGTATGAGCCAAATGTAACAATAATATGTATCTGGGGAGAGGAGTAGAGAAAGGTACAAAGAACTTTCATGTTTCATAATGCCTATTTTTTAAATCTTTCGTAATAAAATTATATATGTATAATATTTATAGGGAGCTAAAAGGAAAGAATATTGTTAAATTATAATATTTGACTAAAGAGAATTTGCACTAAACAAGCCATAAAATTCAGAAGATATAAAGGAGAAAAAAATGGAAAATATAATGCTACACAGTAGTTTTCCTTTTGGGGGTAGGAGGGCTATTTTTCAAGAGTCTCTGTGGATGCCTAAAGTTGCAGATACCACCAGCCCTCTATATCTGATAACCCAGACATTTGCTAAGTAACTAAGGAAAGAGCAGTGAATGCAATGTGCATACATTGGTCAAAAAGATGAATCATGTCTCACCAGCTTAGAGAAGGTAGGTGAAGGATTTCAAAACACTACTCTGAATAGCAAGCAATTTAAAACATTTATGGATAGCCAGATGTGGTGGCCATACCTATAATCCCAACACTCTGGGAGGCAGAGGCACGAGGACCATAGTATCAAGCCCAATCTAAACAATTTAGTGACTTAAGGCAACACTCTCAAAATTTTAAAAATTTTATGAAGAGGTGGGGATGTTACTTATTGCAAAAGGCTTGGATTCAATCCTCAGCACTACAAATAAATGAATGAATGAATGGTAATTTATACTTGCAATATTCTACTTACTTATTTTAGACCTCAGTTGAGTGAGGGTAACTGAAAACTCAAAAAACAAAACTATGGATAAGGGGAGGACTACTGCATGTTAAATTAAGAAATTTATAAAATACAGTATCATATTCAATCAAAGAGCAAACTGAATACTGGGAAAAAAAGACTAACAATGGAGAAGTATTCTAATCATTAAGAGAAAAAAACAAACATAAAACAAAGAAAAACCCAAGCACTCAGGAGGATGAGACAGGAGGATCACAAATTCGAGGCCTGCTTTATTTAGCTACATAGTGAGTTCAAGGCCACCCTTCATAGCCCAACTGTCTCAAAAATGAATAAATAAATAAATAAATGAATACAAGATATCTATTATATGACCATCAACCTCATCAGAAACCAAAGATAATCAAAACACTGAAATATTTTTCATCCAGCAAATTACCTAAATAAAAATTATTAATAACTAATACTGGAAGGAGACAACATGAATTCTCCAGCATTGCTGATGAATTTTTGTGGGAAACAGGGCATTATCAACTTTTTAAAAATGTAAACTCTTTTAACCCAGTAATTTCATTTCTAGGTATATCATAGAAATATTCACACATGAGCAAATATCAATTTCCATTGCAGCAATATTTGTGATAAATAAAATCTTAAATGTCCACAAATATGAGAACATGCAAATAAATGATCCAGTAGCCATACCATGGAAAATATGTACTGGTAATATAACCTTCAAGCCTCACTTCCACATATATAAAGAAAAATCAGCGACTCCAGTTCTGGTCTTAATTGCTATTTCTAGTCTTGGAAAGATGGTGCAAGATCATTTTAGGTCAAAAGAGTATAATGAGAGGGCTTACTCTGTAATTATTTATAACTTACCACTATTTCCCCTCAAATCATGTAATCTCAAGCCCTGTATATATATGTGTGTGTTTATATAAATATAGGTATGAGAGAGATGATTCTAAAACGTCAATCTTTCTCTAAGAAAACTTTTCTAGCCTATTCAACCTGTGTTCCTTGATTTGGTTTGATTTTCTCCCTACTCCTATACTGACAATGCAGACTGGAACAGATTCTGAACTATTTCCAAGAATTAAGAATAAGGTATTTTCTTTATAATAAAGCACTCATCTACTCATTTCTGTTTCTTAATAAACCAAGCTTTTGTCAAGAAGCCACTTCCACTTATTAAAATTTAAAATCACAGTTAAGAGCTTATGTATTTAAATCTAAAAATACTCAAAACCACGGGAGGGATGATGTCACATAATTACAAAGTCTCCCCAATCCTTAGCCCAAATACCCTTTTTTAATCCAAAAAGATTTAGTGCTATCTAGCCGAGCCTGAAACTTTAACAATTTAAGGCTACATTATTTATTAATTACACTGTAGTACATTTGGAACTTTAGCTACCTTTCCAGTTTAAAACCTATAGACAGCACTCAGGAGGCCGAGGCAGCACTGGGGAGGCTGAGGTAGGCGGAGCGTTGTGAGTTCGAGGCTGGCTTGGGCTACAACGCGAGCACAAGGCCGGCCTGAGCTACATAGTGCGACCCTGCCTCAAAAAACCAGGGCCGGGAGTTTGGTTCAGTGGCTCAAGCGCCTGTCTGGCAGGTGCGAGGTTGTGAGTTCAATCTCTGGTGCCGCAAAAAAAAAAAAAAAAAAAAAACCTATAGGACTCCTTTGAGATGTCAGCAAAACACTGTAGAAATCAGTATGGATATTCCTGGAAAACTAAAACTAGAGGTTCCATTTGAGCCAATTATTCCCATTCTTGGTATTTGCTTGAAAGAATTAAAAGCATCACACCACAGCAATATATGCACACACTTGTTTATAGCAGCACAATTTATAATAGTTAAATGTTGGAAACAGCCCAAAAGCCCATCAACGGATGACTGGATAAAAAAGATGGGGCTTTTTTATACAATGGAATATTTCTCAGTCACAAAGAATGATAAACTTGAGGCATTTCTAAATAAACAGATGCACCATGAGACTACCTTTTTTTTTTTTTTGAGACGATACTCTTAAGTGAAAGAAATCAGACACACAAATTGAAACACTGCATGTTTGTCAGGTGTGAGCAACCAAAAGAGTAAATAAGGACCAAGATGTATTACAGATATTGGAAAGTAGGAAGAAAATGTTCAAATGAGAAGGGGAACAAGAGAGAGGGAAGAGGAAAAGAGAGGAAGGGAAAGGAAGAAAAAAGGATAGAAGAAAAAAGATGGACAAAAGCTTTTGTAAATGAGGAGGGGTTGAAGAGAAATACAGAATGGAAGAGGGATTGGAGAAAAAAGAATTAAGATCTATCACAAGTACAAATTCCCTATGATAAATGTGACCTAAAATTATGTGCATCTAAAATGTACCAATAAAATTAACTTTAAAAGCCAGGCATGGTGGCACATACCTTTAATACCAGCACTTGGGAAGCTGAGGTAGGAGGAGCGTTGTGAGTTCGAAGCCAGCTTGGGATACAACACAAGCATAAGGCCGGCCTGAGTTACATAGTGCGACCCTGCCTCAAAAAACTAGGGCCCGGAGTTTGGCTCAGAGGCTTAAGTGCCTGTCTGGCAGGTGCGAGGTTGTGAGTTTGATCCCTGGTGCCGCAAAAAAATAAAAAATTAAAAATTAAAAAAATTAACTTTTAAAAAAAAGGAGGCCAGATGTGGTGGTACACACCTGTAATCCCAGCACTCAGGAGCTGAGGCAAGAGGACTGCTGCAAGTTTGAAGTCAGCTTTGGATACACAAGGGAGTTCAAGGCCAACCTGCAACTACATAATGAGACCCTGTCTCAAAAAAGGGTGGTAGGGAGCAGGGATGTAGCTCAGTGGCACAGCGCCTACCTGGCAAGTGTGAAGTCATGAGTTCAGTTCCTAGTACCAAAATAAAAACAAAAATAAAACAAACAAAAAAGAATAGGTAAATAAATAAGGAGTCAGTAAAAGCATTAAATACTGTACTAACAAAGCATGAAAAAAATCAAATTCGTATTAGGAGACAAGGGAGGTAGAGGAAAAGGGGAGAGAGGGGAAAACAAGAGAGGGAGGGAGTAGAGAAGGGAAAAAAAGAAAAAACTGCTTGGTACAATAGTTTCTGCAAATGGCAAAGCTCAAAAAACCATCTTTACTTTTTAAAACATAACACCATGGCACCTCATTTAGTACTCACTACAATCCTACCCTGTTCCTCACATGCCAATACTTCGCATTTCTCAAGATTTCTCTTCTATGAATCAGCTATTGGGATATTATATGTGACAAATCATTTTAATAATGGCTTCCAGTGCTCGCTTCAGCAGCACACATAATAATAATGGCTTCCAATATAAGCTGGTCAATCCTCCCAGTAAGAGTTGGTGTCTGTTTCTCCACAACCCTTGAATCTGGGTTACTTTTGTAAGCTTTGCTGCACAGACTGGTGAAATTGATGTATAAGTTCTGAAACCTAGGACTCAAGATGCTTTGCAAGTTCTGGCTTCACTCTAGTGACCTGGTTGCCACTGGGTGTAGCTAATATGCCTGTAATCCCAGCACTCAGGAGGCTGAGGCAGGAAGGATCACCAAGAGTATAAGGCCAGTCTGGACTACATAGGAGTTCAAGGACAGCCTGAAATATATAGTGAGACCCTGCTTCAAAAAAAAAAGTTCAAGCTAGATTACAAATGAGAAGCCACACAAAGAAGGCTCACCTTTTAGTTGTCCTCCAATGGCCACAGAAATATAAATGAAGCTATCTTAGACATGCTACACCAAATAGCCCACCAAATGAATACTGTCACACAAGTGGGTCCAGGTAAAAAGGGTAGAAAAATTGCCCTGATATCCCACCAACGTGTAAGAAATAATAAATCATTGTTCCTTTGAACCACTAAGTTTTAAGGTTTTTTCTTATACACTGGAAAAACTCAAAAGATAGCATGTCTCCCATATGATCCAATAATTTTACTTTTTTTTCTTAACAATTCTACCTTTGGATATATGCCCAGAAGAATTTAAAGCAAGGACTCAAACAGTTATTTATAAACCAATGTTCATAGCAGCATTATTCACCAATGCTCACAGCAGCATTATTCACAACCAAAAGACATTTGGAAATAAAACAAATACCCATCAATGGATAAAAAGATAAACAAAATGCAATGCACACACACACAGCACAATATTATTCATACTTTAGGAAATTCTGACACATGCCTCAACATCAACCAACCTTAAAGATATACTAGATCCCCTTCCCACTTGAAAAAGATCTCCCTATTTTCTATTATCTATCTTTTATTTTGCTATTTATAGTGGGGTGTCTCATATAAGATAAACTATGCAATATCTAATCTTGTATCTGATGATTTATTTCACTTAACATTATGGTCTCAAGGTCATCCTATTCCCCACAACTGACTTAAGTTTATTCTCTTTTGTGGCAAAGTAGTACCCCATTGTGCATAAATACCACATTTTCTTTATCCACTCATCTGTTGATGGACATACAGGCAGCTTTCAAGATTTAACTATTATGAATTATGCTATTATAAATATGGATATGCACATATCACTGTAATATGATGTCTGTAACTCTTTGGAAAAGATACCTATAAGGGGAATAGCTGGGTCCAATGGAATTTTTAGTTTGTTTTTCAGCTCTTACTAAATTTTGAGACAAAGCCTCACTAAGTTGTCCTGGCTAGCCTTGAACGTGTGATCCTTCTGCCTCAGCCTCCTGAGTAGATGGATTACATGAATATACCACCATACCATGGCTAATACCTTTTTTTGGGGGGAAGGGGGCAATACTAGGGTTTGAACACTTGGCCTCCCACAAGCACTCTACCACTGAGCTACATACAAAGCCCTATATCTAAATTTCATTAGAAAATACCTATTAATAAAAAAATTTTAGTAAAGAAATTAGTAATTTTAGCAACATAGTCAACTAGTGAATTTAAGATTTATATGAACATAATGGAAACTACATCAATATTTTTTAGTCCACTGATATGAAGTCTTTGAAAATTTCTCCTTCTGCAAAATGAATTTTAAGAAATCACAAAATGGCGAAGTGCAGTGGCATAGGCCTGTGATACTAATACAAGCTGATGCAGGGGGATTGCAAGTTTGAGGCAAGCCTGGATAACTTAATGAGACTTATCTCAAAATAAAAAATAAAAAAGACTGGAGATGTAGCTCAGTGCAAAGGCCCTGGGTTCAATCCCCAGCACCACAAAAAATAACAAATCACAAAAAAAAGAACACAATAAAGATCTCTTAATGGAATCAAGATCTATTCAGATATGAAAAATATAAGACTGAGTTGGCAGAGCCGGGCGTGGCGGCGCACGCCTTTAATCCCAGCACTCGGGAGGCTGAGGTAGGCGGAGCGTTGTGAGTTCGAGGCCGGCTTGGGCTACAGCGCGAGCGTAACGCCGGCCTGAGCTACATAGTGCGACCCTGCCTCAAAAAACCAGGGCTGGGAGTTTGGCTCAGTGCCTTAAGCGCCTGCCCTGGCAGGTGCGAGGTTGTGAGTTCAATCCCCGGTGCGGCAAAAAAAAAAAAAAATTAGATGGCAAAATATTCTGTTGTGTAATATAGCTGTGCTAAGAGAATAAAAGAGGTCATTACCAGACTAAGCACTAATCACAACACAACCCACATAAAGGTAATAATCAGAAAAAAGTAGAAAATTTTTAAAACATCACTATTAAATTTCTTTAGAAAATTAAAAATAAAAATTAAATTGCTACAAAATTTCTGAGGGTTCATTTTGTTGGCCAAGCAAAGGAAGTGATTAACCACTTTGTGTTTCCCTCAGGCAACTAAAATTTACTAAGGGAAAATAAACTTGCTTAAGATTGTTAACCTTTCAGTGAAAACTGCTGATCAGAGTTGCAGATACTGGTAAGCAAGATTAATAGTCAACTACAAAAACAAGGCAAATGATTCCAAGATTTTATTTCTTGACAGGTCAACAGATATTACCAATACGGCTTGGCTGTTCATTTGAGGAATCACTAGATGCTTTAAGAAACTGAAGATTTAACCTCTATGAACACTGCATATGGAAGTGCACAATATTTTCAAAGGAGTGGAAAAACAAATGTAGCATATCCTAAAGTGGAATCTGCTAATAAATGTTACCAATGCTGTTGGTTAAAAAAAAAAAATGTATAAAGCAGAAAAAAGGCTTAGTTGGACAAATTTACAAAGCTTCTAAAAATGAGGTGTTTAAAAGCCTACAGATAAGATACATATGTATATATGTTCCTTATCTTATCAATCAGTAGTACTTTGCAAACAGTATTTGGTCATGTGTTACTAAATTAGTAATATTATTGGTCCCCAGACGTAACAATCATCGGTTTGGGATCAGGGATATAGTTCAGTAGCACAACGCCTGACTGGCAGGCACAAGGTCCTGAATTCAATTCACAGTTAAAAAAAAAAAAAAAAAAAAAAAAAAAAAAAAAAAAACAAATCAGTTCTATGAATTTTTGACAGGAATAAAAATTGAATATCTTTAATTTCTCTTATAAGAAAACAAACTGCTGCTGCTGGGCTTGGTGGCGCATGCCTATAATCCCAGCATTTGGGAGGCTGAGGCAGGAAGATCCTTGCAAGTTCAAGACCAACCTCAGCTACAAAGTGAGCTCAAGGCCAGCCTGAACTGAGACCCTGTCTCAAAAAGACCAAAAAAAAAAAAAAAAGCACTGAAATCTTTTTAGCTCAGTGCCAAGACATTTTTTTGAAGAGGAAGAACTACTTTGACCAGTATTTTCAAATAACAAATGGCTCTGGGAAATAATTTCTGATGCAGACTTAATGTTTCCTAATGAATTAAACAAAATAAAAAGACAAAGCAGTGCTTACATGTAAAACATCCTATGGTAAAGTATTTCAACAATTACTATTTGAATCATAAGTAATGGTAAGTTGTTTCATACACTTCTATGCTGTAAAAAGTTAATATATGGTATCGCCTTCCCACACAAATTTGCAACAGATTTTTTTTTTGAGCAAACTACGTTTTTAGCAGTATTTTTCAGACATTGATACAAGTACAAAGGAAATTTCCATTTATTTCAACAAAGTCCAGTTTGTGCAACTGAGGAAGTTATACCCAATTTTCACAACAATTTGCTAAAAAGCAAAATTATCAGATGAATTTTTAATAAATACCTTCTAAATGATATATATGTTCACTTAAAATCATATATGCCAGGACTGATACCAGTATTTCACAATACAGTACCTATCTCTTTGGAAAAGTATTTCAAAGATGAAACATGTAAAGTCCCATTAAAAATGAGTATTAATAGATGAATATTTATAACCTACTTTGATAACAGAGAACACTAACATTAAACCTCAGTAAAGCAAAATATTATCCTAATAAAAACAATTTCATCATTCTCATTACTAGGCCTAGATTACCAAAAAAAATGCATTTTGAACTTAATAAAAATTTTCATTAAAAATCTGCAGACGTATTTGTTTCTTGTTATATAAGTACCAATATGGCATCCCCAATTTTCTTTTGATTGAGAAGACCCAAAATATTTATTATCTGGAACTTTTGTATTTAGTGATCCTTAGACAACAGATTATTTATATTATTTTAGAACGTACTAATAAAACCAGATTTACACCTAAATATACAAAGCAAAACTAGAGAACTTCTAGAATAAAATAAGGGACAAAAAGAACGAACCATAAACAAAAAGATCAATACTACTGATTGCATTTTTAAAATTTTATAAATAAAAGGGAAAGATAAGCTATAGGCTTGAGACAATATATGCAACTCCTAACAACCAAGGCTAGAAAACAAAACATAAAGAATTGTCACAGTCAGGCGTGGTGGCACACCCCTGTAATACCAGCACTCAGGAAGCTGAGGCAGGAGAACCATTGCAAGTTCAAAACCAGCCTGGGCTATGAAGTGAGCTCAAGGCCAGCATGAACTGTATAGTGAGACCCTGTCTCAAAAAGACAAAATAAACATATAAAATAAAAAAAGATTTTACAAGTTAATTATAAAAAGGAAAAGAAAGAGAATCCAATTTTAAAAAAGAAAAAAACAGGCAAATCATATAAAGAAAACATCTAGAGCTGGGTATGATGGCGCATGCCTTTAATCCCAGCACTCTGGAGGCTGAGGCAGGAGGATTCTTGTGAGTTCAAGACCAGCCTGGGCTACAAAGTGAGGTGAAGGCTAGCCTGAACTGCATAGTGAGGCCCCGTCTCAAAAAATAGGGCCAAGGATATAGCTCAGTGGCATAAGCGCCTGCCTGGCAGGCGCAAGGTTGTGAGTTCGATCCCTGGTACCAAAAAAAAAAAAAAAAAAGCAGCAGCAGCAAAATAAGGAGAGACACTGTTCCAGGCACTGAGAAAACAGTAATGAATAAAACTACATCCTGTGTTCTTGAGAGTCAAAGAAAGATAATGCTTAAGAAAATACACAGTACATTAAACGGTAGTATAGTACATGCTGTCAAGAAAAAAAGAGTAAAACACATGGGTTTTGGAGAACCTGAATAAAACTGCTGTTTTATACAAGATGATATTTAAAGATATGAGGCTAGATAACAAAGTGAACAAGGATATAAAGGCAAGAGAAAAGATGTGAGAACTGAGCCTCCCTCAATTTGGAAGTCAAAATGTAACGAAGGATCCATTAAGGTAAGAAGAGAACTAAGAACAGTGTTTACCTGGAAGCCAACAGAAGAAAGCATTTCAAGAAGCAAGGATTAGTTAACTGTAACATACAATGCTAATGTGGGCCTAATCATAATGGGCTTGACAGAAATACAAGATAACCTCTGGTAATGTGATATGCTTCCAAGATATTCTCTAATTGGGAGACATAACAGACAAAAATAATGTATTATGGGGCCTTGACTCTGATATATTTGTCTAGGTTCCCAAAATAAAACCAATCATTAAGCATATTCAAATCAAAAGAAACAGAGTAGATTATATGTACCTATTTAGTTTTCTATGGTTAGGCCAAAATTACAGTTTTTGAAGGGCTAGAAACTGACTGTAGTTTGAGAGTGTACTTGGTTCTCAGGGTAGGTTTTTAGAGATTCTATATGTTTGTTGCTACTGCTAACATAATGTAATAATGGCTTATATTTTTTGAGCTCTTACTGAATACCAGGTGGTGTTCTAAGGAGTTTATATAGATTATCTCAATTATTCTTTTTTTTTTTTTTTAACTTTTTGAGACAGGGTTTCACTACTGTAGTTCAGGCTGACCTTAAACTCATTGACTTTGTAGCCCAGGCTGGCCTCAAACTCGCAGCAATTCTCTCTCTTTCCCTCACACACACATGCACAACACAGGCTCATTATGTAGTCCATGCTGGTCTTGAACTTGCTATGTAACCCAGGCTCCAGGCTGGCCTCTGAACTCAAGATCTTATGCATACCATGTACTCTACCATAAACTATATATTCTCAGCCTAAACACATACATATTGTAAATACACAGAAAGAAAAGGCATAAAATTTATACAGTAGTTAATGCTGTGTAGTATGATTATGAATAATTTTTAATTTTTCTTTTTATCTAAACTATCTACAATTACTACATAATATTTTTATTTATCATTATTTTACATTGACCTCTTAATCACTAAAAAATACAGGAGACAAGCCAGGCGTGGTGGCGCACGCCTGTAATCCCAGCACTCTGGAGGTTGAGGCGGGAGGATCTTTGTGAGGTCGAGCCCAGCCTGGGCTACAAAGTGAGTTCAAGGCCAGCCTAAACTACATAGTGAGACCCTGTCTTAAAAAAGAGGGCTGGGGATTTAGCTCAGTGGTGTAAGCGCCTGTCTGGCAGGCACGAGGTTGTGAGTTCAATCCCAGGAACCAAAAAAAGAAAAGAAAAGAAATGATACAGTATATTTTGTTTTGCCATTAGTTGTCATTAAATAATAAATAAAACCATGCACACTTGTAATTCCAGTACTCTGGGGGACTTAAAGCAGGATGATTGCAAAATTGAGCTTAGCTTGGACAACTTAACATCCTAACAAAACCCTGTCTCAAAATAAAAATAGTAATGATAATAATAATAAAGATATTTTATACATCAATATATAAAACTCCCTACCTTTTTATAGCTATATATTATTTTCATTGTAGAACCATATAATTTAATCTTTACACAACCAACAGAAAAAAACTGTTGCCAACTTTTTGCTACTACAAAAGATGCTACAAAGAATGGATTTATACAAGTATTATTTAAAAAACAGCTAGCTTTTAAGTACTTACTATGTCCCAAGCATCGCAAGTTTCTATATGAATTAAATATACATTACAGTATCATTATATGTGTCTACGGCTTGTAAAATTGGTATTTCTTTTTTCTGTAACTTGCCCATTGATGCTTATTTTCTCTGAAAATCAGGTAATTATTTTTAAAAACAAACCAGAATTACAAACGTAACCTAAGAAATTTCTGGCAAAATACCCCTAAAAATGGGTGGCATGCAAGCACTCATGCATTCATATATTCTCCAAATAACATATGAGAACCGACAATATGCTGAGCACTAGGTGAGTAAGACAGACATGATGTCCACAGTCACGGGTTTTTAGCCTAGCAAACATTTGTTTAGATGAATTAATAAAAAGAAAGCAAAAGAAAACACATCAGAGAAAGATTAGCATCATTTGTACTTAGGAATTAACCTAACTAAGGAAGTGAAAGACTTCTACAATTAAAAATTACACCACTCTGAAAAATGAGATTGAAGAGGACATCAGAAAATAGAAAGGTAACCCATGTTCCTGGATAAGCAGAACCAATATAGTCAAAATGGATATACTTCTGAAACTGACATACAGATTAATGCAATTCCAATCAAAATACCAACAGCATTTTTCACAGACAAGAGAAACAATCCAAAAATTCATACAGAACCAGAAGCAATTCTGAGTAAAAACAGCAAAGCAGGAGGCATCACAATCCCAGATTTGAAGTTTTATTACAAAGCTATAATGATTTAAAAAAAAAAAAAAAAAAACAGCATGAAATTGCCAGGCGTGGTAGCGCACGCCTCTAATCCCAGCACTCGGGAGGCTGAGGTAGGAGGAGTGTTGTGAGTTCGAGGCCGGCTTGGGGTACAACGCGAGCACAAGGCCAACCTGAGTTACATAGTGTGGGGAGCCACCCTCAGAGATGTACTTTTGCCGTGAGGCCTGCATGTAGGAGCTGAGGCCTGAGCTAGATTGCCCCGCCCGTCGAGTGAGCCAAGGTGGCGCTCGTTTCCTGCCTTCTGGTTATTTGTAACCCCGCCTTGGATGATGTCTACCTGGCAATTAATGACGCTAACCAATAAGAGTGTATCCCCCGAGA